>QXTE01000166.1:1022687-1088204 GCA_003942145.1 Platysternon megacephalum
AAAAAAAAAAAAAAAAAAAAAAAAAAAAAAAGTCTTCTCATCTTGAATTTATTTCATCAGCATCTGATAGAACTTGACAATAATATAAGAAAGTGAGAGATTAACATTGTTGACACTGGACTCTCACGCATTATTTATTGCATAGTTGATTGTTGCCAAAAGAAGCACAGAAATCTGTTTTCAGAGAGTTGTCATGTGAGTCCAAAAGCTATGAATGTAAGTTTCTTGTTTCTCAACATTACTACAAAAGTCATCTGTTTGGAGCCACTTTCTTTAGTGATGATACAAATCATCATTTCTTGTTATCAAAAATGTATCCTGAGAATCCAGACATTTTGCAATATAGCTGTCTTTAATGAGCTATGCTACCCTGAATCTTGCAAATAAAAAGAAATAGACAGTGCTTTATTTCATATATTTTAGTTACACATGTAAAATATAATGGTTTATTGTATTTTATATTCATTTGCATCTTATCCCTTACCTTCATTCCATAGTTCTCTGCAAGCAAGTTGTCTTAACCTGTTTAGGAATTAACATATCTTTTCTGCCTTTCTATTTAATTGCTGACCAACTACCTAGGAAAAACAAAAGGCTTTTGATCTCCATTTAAAACTGCAGGTTTTATCCTCAGTACTACAGCAGGTGAGAGTGCTTTATTTTGTCCATGTTTTCTTATTCAGTAAAAGGGATCTAAAAATGATAGAGGGTTTCCATATTTCCAGAGCAAATTTGTTCTCTTTACAAGTCAAGATAATTTTTCTATCAGCTTTGAAAAAAATATAGATCTGAAAAATCAAGCTTGTTTGTCTGGCTCATCACTGGTAGGAAAGAAAAGATTATGCAATCAGAACTTAGCAGACAATTTGTTGATGTTCCATGAAGCAGAAGAGTAGTCATCTTGCTCTTTCTTAGCTGTATCAGGAGGAAGAACTTGTTTTATCGGTAAAGTAAGAAGAAGCAGAGGGCAGATATGTACAGTAGAACCTCAGAGTTATGAACACTTCGGGAATGGAGGTTGTTCGTAACTCTGAAACGTTTGAAACTCTGAACAAAATGTTATTGTTCCTTCAAAAATTTACAACTGAACATTCACTTAATACAGCTTTGAAACTTTACTATGCAGAAGAAAAATGCAGTTTTAACCATCTTAATTTAAATGAAACAAGTACAGAAACAGTTTCCTTACTTTATCAATTTTTTTTTTTTTTAAACGTTCCCTTTATTTTTTTAGTTGTTTATGCCGAATTGCATACTTCTGGTCCCAAATGAGGTGTGTGGTTGACCAGTCAGTTCGTAACTCTGGTGTTTGTAATTCTGAAGTTCTACTGTAGAGTACCAAAATTGCTACTGTCAAAGTAGTTTTAGTGGTTTTTACCATAGTGAATTTTTTTTTAAAAAATCAGAAAAATAAATAAATAGAAAAGATGAAGATTTAGATGAGGTGAATTACAGTAGTTTGACTACAACCACACTTAAAGGTCTCGCTCTCTCTCTATCTTAATTTTTTACAATCAAGGCACTATGTAGGGAGCTTAATAATATACCTTCCCCACTCCTTGCTACTAATGCCTTACCTTTATTTTTCCCTCCAGCACTGGGGTTGTTTCATGATCAGTGCTAGTTGAATCTTGGCATATCTGAATCAGATTGGCAAATAGAAAAAATTGTACTAACGTTACAGTGTTGTGTGGTTTTTGTGATATACTTAATAAAAGTTGATGTTCAAAAATCACCGACATAATATACAGCTAAACAAACTAATTTCATTGTGTTCCACAAAATAGACATGAAGCAGAGACCCATTTGTTTGGATGAAAGCTTGATCCTTAATTCAATAAAATGAACCCCTCAGCCTTTTCTTTTCATCCTGTTTTATACACTTATTTTGTTAATCCATTTGAACTACCATTTTTCTGGCTTCCTTTAGTAAAAAAAAAAAAAAAAGAGAAGATATTTATCTTTTCATTCCATATATTGAATATTTATAAATTTGTGCTCGTTTTTAGATAGCTATGGAATCTTGTGTGCCTTGTATTTTATGAGATTTTTAAAATATTGTATTTACAATTTGGGGCAGAATATTTCATTTGGAGAAAATAACCTTCCTCCTTATTTTGTGGCAAGTTGATTTCCAGAAACAACGTGTTAGTTCTAATTAGTAGTAGCTTCAGTGTTTATATTGGGAAAGTGATTTAATTTCATTACAAAAAAATAATTCTAATACAGAGAAGTATCAGCACAGTTCAAAGAGAAGACTAAAGTTTCTCTACCTTTACTGTATATTGGAGAATATCAGTGTGTAAGCAGTTGGACTCACCCCTGCAGCGCCTCCTGCTGGTCATCTCGGGAATTAGCTTGCTCTCCAGCCCAGAGCGCCCTCTGCAGGCTGGTGATCCGCCTGCCACTTACCCCGTGTCCCTCCCAGACCCAGTGCCCCTTTCTCTGGGGGTCTCCCCTCCCCAGGGAACCCCCCACCCACTATCCCCACCTCGCCTCAGTCATAGGCTACTGCCAGTCATTGTCTAGCCCCCGCACCCTGGGGCAGACTGCAGTATCAGCCTACTCATCTCTGGCAAGGAGGGTTTGGACCTGCTGCCTTTGCCTACCCCTGGGCTGCCCACTGCAACCCCCAGTACCTTTTGGCCTTTGCTAGGCCGCAGCCTGGGGCTTTCCAGGCTAGAGCTCCTCTGCCTTTCCCCAGCCCTGCTCCACTCAGGTACCCTGTCCTTAGCTCCCTGCAGAGAGAGACTGTTGAGCTCCTGGCTCCCAGCCTCTTATATAGGGCCAGCTGAGGCCTGATTGGGGCGTGGCCCCAGCTGCAGCCACTTCCCCCAATCAGCTCAGCCTAAAAGCTGCTTTCTCCAGCCTCAGGCCTGTCCCAGGGCTGGCTTTAACCCTTTCTGGGCCAGAGCGGGTGACCACCCCCCTACACAGTGGAATAGAACATTATCAAAGATAATTCTGTCTTCTGCTGCTAAATGAGTGTTCAGCTTTCCTTGGGGAAGAAATTACTGATGCTAAAACAAGGCCAGAATTTTCACACTTGGGTGGCAGTGAATCCATTTAACAGCACAGGCTACCGTGAGCATGTCACACCTCTGCACTCCACATTGGCTTCCCATAGAATATTCAGTCAAATTCAAGATTTCTGTGTTTCTCTTCATGGCACAAAATGATCTGTGCCCAGGATACGTAAAAGATCACCTGAAGCTCCAGATGAAGACTATGGTGAACAGCTCTGTTCCTCAAACACAGTGGAGCTATCCACCACAAAGGCAAAGCTCGTCTGTGCAGAAGATAGAGCTTTCTTGGGGATCTGATCAGGCTGTGGAATGAGCTCCACACGTCTTTGTGTAAAAGCTGGAGTGAATCTTACTGCTCTCAGCAGGTGACTCAGGTATATGGAAAATAGATCCTGTCAAACTAACTTGATACTTTTTTTGATGAGATTACAAGTTTGGTTGATAAAGGCAGTAGTGCTGATGAAATGTACTTTGACTTGGTACCACACAACATTTTGATTAAAAAAAACTAGAATGATATAAAATTAACACGGCACATGTTAAATGGATTAAAAACTGGTAAACTGATAGGTCTCAAAATGTAATTGTAAACGTGGAATCATCATTGAGCAAGTGTGTTTCTAGTGGGGGCCTCCAGAAATTGGCTCTTGGCCCTATGCTATTTAACATTTTTCCAATGATCTGGAAGAAACATAGAATCATAACAGATAAAGTTTACAGATGACACAACAATTGCAGGAATGGTAAATAATGAGGAGGACAGGTCACTGACAAGGAACAACCTGGATTGCATGGTAAGCTGGGAACAAGCAAACAGTGTGTTTTAGTACAGCTAAATGTAAAGGTATACCTCTAAGAACAAAGAATGCAGGCCATACTTACAGGATGGGGGACTCTATCCTGGGAAACAGTGACTCTGAAAAAGATTTGGGGGTCATGGTAGATAATCAGCTGAACATGAGCTGTCAGTGTGTCTCTGTGGCCAAAAGGGCTAATGTGATCTTTGGATGCATAATCAGAGGAATATTGAGTATGAGCAGAGAGGTTATTTTATCTCTGTATTTGGCACTGGTGTGATCACTGCTGGAATATTGTGTCCGGTTCTGGTACCCACAATTCAAGAAGGATGTTGATAAATTGGAGAGAGTTCAGAGAAGAGCCACAAGAATTATTAAAGGATTAGAAAACCTACCTTATAGTGATAGACTCCAGGAGCTCAATCTGTTTCACTTAACAAAGAGAAGGCTATGCGGTGATTATCAGAGTTTATAAGTATCTATGTGGGGAACAAATATTTGCTAATGGGCTCTTCAGTCTATCAGAGAACAGTATAATGCGATCCAATGTCTGGAATTTGAAGGTAGACAAATTCAGACAGAAAATAAGGGTAACAGTAAGTGTAATGAACCATTGTGGTGGATTATCATTAATTGGCCATTTTAAAATCAAGATAGGATGTTTTTCAAAAGATCTGCTCTAGGAATTATTTTGAGGAAGTTCTGTGACCTGTGTTATATATAAGGTCTAACTAGATGATCACTCTGGTCCCTTCTGGCCCTGGAATCTATGACCCCATGTAACTATAGCGTCCTTATGACCAAGATGGAGTGCACTGTGCTGGCATCTCCAGCCAAGGAGTGGCACATGCATGAGTGCAACAGGGAAACTCACTTTTACCCCAGAAGCACCTGTTCCAAACCCCCTGGAGTAAACACGTCGGATCAGTACAATGAACATAGGAAAGGGAAACATGAACAGGGAAAGAAGATAGGGGGAGCAATAAAACAAGGTTACATCCAACACGAGGACCCACGTGACCGGTGGTACCACAAAATACAAGGGTAGATGCCGAGCAATGCGTCTAGACCCAGAGTTCAGGATTCCTGGGCAGAGTTCCAGTCTGGCAGTGAGTCTTGGGTGCTCCTGGTCATCTTCAGCGCCAGTGAACTTTCCCCAACAAACCCCTCCGGTGCCCTCTTCTGCCGCTCTCTGCAAAGCCACACAGAGCGACCACCTCTTCACTCAGCTGGCCACAACCTCCCTCCGTATTCCCAATGCAAAGTCACAAGCCTCAATACTCATGGTCCCATACAGCTCTGGGTGGCAGTGATACTGGATCTGGCTCCACTTTGTCCTTCTCTGGTGATTCCTCCCTGGCCCAGTGCTCTTCCTGCTCCTGTCCTGGGATATCCCTGGTTGGCCGCTCTGTCCCTCCCCAGCTTTGGGCTAGTTCTTGGCTACTTCCCTATGTGAGGGCCTGCTCCCTGTAGGCCCTCTTGTCTGGAACTTCAGACACACACATCCTGTCGCTCTCCCTCTCCATACTCCCTTCCCCCTGGGAAAAAAAAGCACTTCCCCTGCCTCAGGACAAGGTTTTAAAGGGGCCATGCTCTCTAAATCCCAAGGGAGTTAGACATCCTATGAAATAAAACTTTTCCTTCTCCATAAATTAAGACGACAGATATTCATCAAACAGCCACACTGCAGAGAGCGTGATAAAGCAACTTGAGAATGAAACTGGTAATGTTTGCGCCAACAGTGATGAAGAATCTGATCAATACTGTCAGGGCCATTAGTGATGGAAACTTTTTCTTTGAGCATAATGTTGATGTGAAATTTCCTCAGTTGTATCGCAAATCACAGCGGTGATGTTGGTTGAAGGAGAGATGTTTGTACTGGAGGCTGAAGATTGTGCCCTCACCTTTGACAGTGACAGTATGGTAGCAAAGTGAACAAATACTAGCAGCTGGGTCAAAATATAAGGAAAATGAGGAAAAAAGATTAGTGAATATAATACGCAGCACTTTAAGAGCCATCGATCGTAATGTACATAAGTCCAGGAGAAGGAAACCTGGCATGGAGATGTCCTGAATGTATGTAAGTTCTGGACGAGAAAACCTGATACAGAGCTGTCCTGGTACACAGCTGGAACATAAGTGAGGACTTGCATGCTTGCTGGCTCACAGCTGTCTGGATCGTGGCTCCGTTTTGGTTTTGTCTTAATTTTTTGTCCTAATGATACATTTGTGGCGGTACTACTGGTTTGTTTCCATTATTTATTAGCTTTCACCTAGGAAGCCAATGCTGTGCTACGGAATTTCACAGTGTAGCACTTCTAAAAAGAAAGGTCAAGATTGTATGTTTTGATAGCATTCTAACTGTCCCGATTAGTTAGGGGAGGGAGAGGAAAGAAAGCAAGGTGAAAGCCTCTTCCAACATAAACTGTCTTGTAAATGGGAAGCAATCTACAGTTGGGCGGAGGGGAGGGGGACAGAAAAAGGGGAGGAGATATAATTTGGAGAATTGTTCACTGTAGATAAGGCAAGACTGATAATGTCTTTTTGAGGGAGGACTGACCATGATATCCCATCTTCTCTGCTGTCATAGCCTAGTGAGGCGCAGTTTACTGATGATTATGATGGTAGCTCCATAGAGGAGACAGCAACAAATTTAAAAGATCGCCACATAAACTTGAGACCTTTGACGTTAACCAAACAGACTGAAACCTGAAAGAGCATGGAACTTTGTGGCAGATGAAAGCTGAGGTAACTCATTGGCTAGACACAAATTGGAAGCTCCAGGCAATAATTTTCATTCCCCTCTAGGGTTTTAAAAATCTGGCTTGCTAAAGAGTTTACAAACTGCGGTTACTGAGGTCAGGAAAATTGAGCTTCCTTTCCACAGACCCAGGAGTCATATGGTAAATGACCAAAGTTGTAATAAGAGCTTTAGAGCTGCCGTTGGTGATTTCTGTGATAAGCCTGATGATGAGAGAAGAGCTGTTACAGATCTCGAGGACAGAGAAAGCAAGGCAGAATCAGACAAAAATGAAGGAAAAAAAGAATTTAAAAGAAGAAGCCTGAAACCCAAGGATTGAAAGAGGACAAATGCCAGGTTTTAAAAAAAGAGCAGCAAAAAGGCCCCAAGTCTAAAATGACCAGTAGAAAGTGAAAGAGAAGAATGAGGAAAAGGCCAAGTCTAAAGCCAAGGAAAAGAAAACATGAAGAGCCAGAGAAGAAAGAATTTCAGAGTATTACTAGAGAGTCAAATGACTTTGGCGTAGAATAATCCTCTCAGCAGGCTCAGAGGTTCAGGTAGTCTACTTTGTCCTCTGGTTAAAGCATAGGTGCCGACTGCATGGGTGCTATGGGGCTGCAGCACACATGGAAAAAAAAGAATGGGTGCTCAGCATCCACCGGCAACCCCCCATCAGCTTTTCCCCCTCCCTCCCAGTGCCTCCTGCCCGCCGCGATCAGCTGTTCAGCAGCGTGCAGGAGGCGCTGGGGGGGAGGGGTGGGGAAGGGGCAGGGGCGGGAAGAGGTGGAGCGGGAGCAGAAAGAGGCAGGGTGGGGGGTTGGGGGCAGTGGTGGAGTGGGGGCGGGGCCTGAGGCGGAGCAGGGGTCAAGCACCCCCCAGGAACTGGGGAAGTCAACGCCTCTGAGTTCAAGATTATAGTTAGATCACATTTTCTTTTTGATATTAATATGTATTAGAAGTGGTCAAAGTTCAGGAAGGGTGCTTCTGAAGCTCAGAGTTGAGATTTGCTGGAAAGTACTTGAAGGGTTAATACTGTAAGTCACATTACACCCAGAAGTAGTGTTGTCTATCAGTGTCACTCCTGGGTTATTTCTAATAAAGCATTTCTGTTGTAGTTGCATGTGCTCCCTGATGTCCCTAGCTCCTGCCTCTGCTATGTGACAATTTCCCACCCCATAGCACACATTTTGTGAATAAATTGAGACACCATCTAACTGGAGCAGACCTTTAGAACAAAACAAAGCACAGTACAGGAGAAAGAAAAATGATTAAAAGTTAGCAAGAGCTGCCTACCCTATTGAAAAATTGTATATAATATACAGGGAGCCTTTTCTGTGTCTGTTGTTGCAAATTGAAAGAAGGATGAAAAATGGCCTAAGAATTAGATGCTGATTCTATTGTTTTCTTTATATATATTGTGTTATTTCATTAGATTTAAAACTCCTCACCAATAAACATCCATCCAGAGCTCTGAGTGCCCTTGGTATAAATTTAAAAACACAATAAAGAGTTGCAAATATTGTAAATGTGGACATTAATTACAGCAAAAGAACATATTCAAGACCTGTAATTTTTCCCCCTGCTCCCATTGTCTTAAGTTATCTCAAACTCAGTGGAGCAGATTC
Source organism: Platysternon megacephalum (assembly GCA_003942145.1). Classification (NCBI taxonomy): domain Eukaryota; kingdom Metazoa; phylum Chordata; order Testudines; family Platysternidae; genus Platysternon; species Platysternon megacephalum. Next base: position 1,030,876 of record QXTE01000166.1, read on the forward strand.
TGATTTCAAGTACAGATGTTAAATTTCAGAGTAATTCCATTGAACTCTGTTGAAATCAGTTGTGTTACTCCAGATTTATACCAGTATAGCTGAGATCAGAATCTGGCCCGGTGCTTCCAAATCATGATTGTGGTTAGTTGTTCTGCGCTATATATTTGTAATACAGATTGCCTACATGTCTGGCTCATCCATATTAGTTATTTGACTATGAGACAAGGCAGATGTGAGAGACTTTATCATGGTGTGATGGCTGTCTTTTTGAATCACCTGTAGGAGGTAATGATGACCCTTCTTCCAGTGGCACAATGAATGAGGCATATAACAAATGTCCACCAAGAGAGCATTTTGTCAGTTTGAAATGTCCACCTACAAACATGCCTAGGCTGGGTATGTGTCTATGAATTTTAGGAGATTGTTATTGTGTCCCATAGCTTTTCAATATTTTTTTTACAAAGGAAACTAATCTCATAGGTACCCCTAAAATATTCACTCTTAGTATAGACATTGGTGATTGCAGTCCAGATCCTCTGCTGGTGTAAATCAGTGTAGCTCCATTGAGGATCTGGCCCAGTGTGTCCAGGGATCATGCAGTGTTTGAGGATTCCATGTACTGCTCAGACATCTTTCTCTTCCTTAGTAAAATCCTCAGCCATGTGTAAATGTAATGTTATAAACGATAGCCTTTCTTGTCATGATGTTAGTGAATAGTCATTATCACATTAGTGCCTAGAAATCCCCAGATCAGGATTGAGTCTAGATTGCTAGGCACTTTACAAACACATATGAAGATATGGTCCCTGCCACTAAAAGCTTACAATCTATGAAGGCATGATCCAACCCAATGAAGCCAATGTAAAGACACTCCTTGACTTCAGTGGCCTTTGGATCAGGCTTTATGAGATCAGCAGTGTCAGGCCTTGGTCCTGTTAAAACTCATATGAATGTGCTTTCTTTTACATACATTACTACTCCTATTGATTTCAGTGGGACTAATCACATGTTTGTAAGTGTAGTACATGCTCATGTTTGCAGGATCAAGGCCTTCATCAAGCAGCTGCTGCTCCTGTCAGCTTCCTTAATAATCAGGATATTTGTTCTGTGTCCAAAGGGAAGTACTGTAATTTTAAGGAGGATACTCTGTACTCTTCATATATTAAAAAAAAAGAGATAGAATCCCTGCTTCAAGTGCAAACTTTAATGCAACCTTAACGATGGAACTTTAATGATGGAACTTTAATATACTGTGCTGCTAGCTTAAGAATAATATTGTCATTACACAGCCCATGAATGGAACTCCCATTGACATCACTGTTTCTTCCACTGGTTGAGGACAGTAAATGGCCCTCACTGATAATAGAATCATTCTGTGAGCTGTAATTTCATGATTATTTTTTCTTTCTTGTAGATATGGTCCCATCAAAATTGATAGGATATCTGCACCATTAATTAAAATAGGACTTTGCCTTCCCTGCTCCCTCTTGTTTTGACTCCCTCTCATACAGAGATGTTTTAAAGAGAGTGATAGATAGAGTTGTTAGCATCCAGGATCAGCAATCCCAGGCAGGTAGATCTCTAGAGAGGTGAGGGACCCTGAATCCCTTGTCTGTTTATCTCTGGATCTCAGGGGTGTCTTTTCCCTTATTAATATTTTGGTGGGGGAGGGATACTCATGTGTGACTTGACCCTCATTAACATGAGATTTAGAGTTGCCTTCCACTCTTCCCAGCTACAGTCCCTACCAGCTCCAGGGACCCCTGCAGAGTTTCCTGCTGCCTCACAATCAGAGCTGTTGGTCTACCTCCTGATGCCCACCTCCTGCAGCTGCCTGGAGAAAGCCCCAGAAACTCCTTTTCATACACAACAGCAGGTCAAAAAACTAGGAATAAAAAGTCATGACTATTTTCACAAAAGAATTTTCTGGGCGTTCGCCCGCCCCTTCCTAACCCCGATTTTGGAAATTTGACATTTTGAAACTGGAATCATTTTGACCAGCTCTGTAGATGCTCCAAAAAAATGGAGGAAAAATGTGATCAAGCAGGGAGCATTTCCTGTTTGGGCCTAAGAGCTCACAGGGGATCCTAAACTCCCTAAAATTTGGTTGTGATGTCTCTGTTTGGCAGTTATTAAACCTTACCATCAATTTTCTTCAAAATGCGGGCCAGGAGAAAGGTGAGTTGTAAATGCCTTTCACTGTAAAGGTTATCGTTTATAACATTACATTTACAGGAAGTTTAGACTGAATTTAATTATTGTTTTGGAAAATTTTTAGAGAATGTAGTAATCAGAAATATTTTAATTTAAAGGGAAACAGGTTTTTGTTTACATGTAATCATTTCTTTGGAATCAAACATTGCAGCATTCTTATACGGCATGAGTAGATTCCCCAGGACCTTCTAGAGAAAAATAGGAAGTCACGGAATCTATTACTCCTGTCCAACTACTGTATTCTCAAGATACATTCACAGACTCTGTCACACATCCTAAACGTTCAGTACTACTTTCAAGGCAGTTTCTAGGATTTGTTGCTGCTTTGATATACTGATTTTGGGGCAGATCTACAATTTTAAAAAGCAGCAGTACTACAGCTGCCATTAAAAACTTTTGGCAGAAGTGTAGAAAATCCTAAAATGATTCTCTTTCCTTTAACTTTTTTTTTTGGTCAGTAATGTACTGAACAAGTAGTGTTTTGCCTCAAATCTTGATTTCTTAGGGCCTGTCTTGGATACTCTTATTCCACAATAAGAGTGCCTTTTTCCAATTTAGCTTAATATGCTTTGGAAACAGATAAGCTACATCAGAAAAAGGTGGTTTTATTATAATTATGTAATAGTGTCATAGGTGCTGACTCCATGGGTGCTCTGGGGCTGGAGCACCCACGGGGAAAAAATGGTGGGTACTCAGCACATACTGGCAGTTCCCTTATCAGCTCTCCCCCACTCCCCCCATCGCCTCCCGCCCACCGGCGGGCCCCGCCGATCAGCACCTCCCTCTTCCTCCCCGCACCTCCCGCCCACCACAATCAGCTGTTTGGCAGCATGCTGGGAGGGAGGCAGGGGGAGGAGCGAGGACACGCTGCACTCGGGGGGGGGGGGGGGGGGGGGGGGGGGGGNGTGGCGGGGCCTGGGGCAGCAGAGCTGGGGGTCGAGCACCCCACCCCCCGCCCTGCATTTCGGAAAGTCGGCGCCTGTGAACAGTGTATTATAACTTATAATAGTGACCACACAGGGAGTTCCAGAAGAGCTATTGCAGAATAGCTGTTCTGGTCACTATCTCCCCATGTAGACATGCTCTCAGCAACTTAGACTGAAAAACTCTAAAGAGCTGGAATTTTATAAATGATCCATAATAGCAGTAAGTGCTACAGATTTCATGAAAAAATAAACACTGAATTCAGATCTGCAATTCCTTGGAACATATGTCAATGCTGTATACTTTGAAGAAAATTCAAGACATCTATCCAGAATACTTTTTTGTCTTAATTAATAGGATAGAACAAGAAAAGATGCTTGTGAAGGCAAATAATAAAAGCAAAGTAACATTGATTTCCTCCTCCCTCCTATATTATTATTGATCTATTTTAACCTAATTGGCACTTCCAAAAATAAATGGAAAAAACACTAGAATCTTAAGAGAGATGCAGGTAACTCTTTGTGATTCAAGTATTTCCGCTCTGTACAGAGTGTCCTTTATTCTGCCTGTTAATGACTCTCTCGCCTCCCTGACAACCTGCCGACCTGTGACCCGTTAACAAACTGGCTTTGCTTTTGTTCTCATTCTCTTTAATCTCAGGCCTCTAATTTTTCCTTGTAATTTAACTGAATAACGGAACTAAAGCTGACCTAATGTATGTGTACAAGGGATGAATCCAAACATGGTCTGAAAAAAAAGCAAGTTTTCAATACTGGCCTCATCTGACATGTAGATAAGTGTGCTTTTTAAAAAAAATGTACAGCTAATTTAACAAAAAAGAAATAACATAAGAGTTACTGTAACAACTGCACCAGAGTTCGCAGGAAACAAAAGAAAATTATTTCTGCTGTTCCCCATTGAATGTGAAAGTTTAATGTGACTTACTTTTAATAAATGACAGCCATGTAAACACATTAATAATGTAAAGTCAATGGATTAAATACTTCCACTATCTAACCGTCCTTAGTTCTTTTCCTACAGACACTTTGCATGTGGGTAAATTTACACACGAGAAGTCCCATAACACACATGTGTAATGTTTGCAGGATTGGGAATTAATAATTACATTTAAGGACTGACCCTTCAAACACTTACTCCTGTGAGTAGTTGCACTGAAGTATTCCCATGTGCTTCCATGTGAAGTCAGTGAGAGTATCTGCATTTAGTTCAGTGAACTTTAGATCAAGCCCTACGCATTTACAATATCAAATTTAGTTCCTGTGCTCACTAGTCCTAATTATCCTCTCATCCTGGTGTAAATCATGTGTAACTTTATTGTTATCAAAGTTACACTGGTCTAAAACCAATGCAAGACTAATCAGAATAAGGTCCATTGAATGTACAAACAGGACTCAGTAGAACAGGGTTGGAGAGGATACACAATTTTCCATGTTAGTTAAAGTAATTTAGTTAGTAAATATAGGAAGCAGACAAACATTTTGATGCTGATTTTTAAAGTGTCCTTAATTCAGCCTCTTTTTTGGGAGACTGACAAATAATTGAGGAACAGCTCCTAGAAAACTATTATTTTAATAGTCAAATGAGGATGGCACTTCCTCATTTGTGAGTACAGTAAGATAGATGTTTATATATTCTCCTTTGGGCCCATAAATTAATGATCCCAGTTATTTGCAGGTACCTAACGTGTGTGGGGGCAAGTTTTTAAAATCTGATTATAAATTCTGCCACCAGATAGGCGTATTCAGCTCCCATTGATTTCAAAGGGAGTGATATGTGTTGTTCACATTTGGGGATAGAGATTGGTCCTTGTCATTTGAGCTCTAACCTAGGAAGAGTTGTTTTGCGTGTGTGTTTGACTATTTAAAGTACATGGCTTAACCTCCTATTCTTTTAGAAGGCATGTTTAAAGTAAAGCTACAGATAAGAGACTCTTACCATAATTATATCTCTGTCCTAACATAATGCTGTTGTTTATCCCTATCTACTCTTGTAACAAAACAGAAGTACTCTGCTGTCTCTCTCTGCAACATATCTACAGAGGTCTTAAAAGTCATCAATGCCACAGAGGAACTGATAGCAGAATCCACCGGTCCCTGTGATTTCCCAGCAGATACTCCTGACAGAGGGAGAGGGGCATTTCCATTAGGTACAGACCCTGTCAGACTCGATGAGCAGCTCACCACCTTGGAAGAAAATGTAAGAGTACGATATCAATGTCAAATATAGCAAATTGTCGTCTTTAGAAAAAAAAAAAAGTGGCATGTGGTATGTTTTGACCTAAGCAATAAGCAAAAAGTTGAGTTTTAGTATTAATTTTCTGCTTTAAAAAAACCAAACTTGTTTTGAAAGGATCATCAGCTATTTTTTATTTATTTTTTTAATTCAGTTTGGGAAACATTCATAATAATTAGAACAAACTGAACATCTGTTGGGTTTTATAGCGGTTGTAAAATTATCTTACTCTAAAAAGAAACTTAATCCCTTAAAGCCAAGTGGTGGCCTGATGTATACAACTGTGGAGTGGCTTACTGGGAAGCAAAATACCTCTATGTCCCCGCACAACCCCCTGGGACATCAAGTCAGGGTACAAAGGGTAAGCAGGAACCTATGCAGGCAGGCAAGGAGTAAGAGTAGCCTTGACTCCACCTCCAGCCCCAACACACCAGTCTGATCTGAGAAGGGCCTAGAGTAAGGGGAAATGGACAGCTGTGGCACTCCGGCGCTGCTTCTGGGGTGGTGCAGCTATGTACTGCCCCCATTACATAGAGCAGACTGGAAAACCATCAATTAGTCCTAAAAAATACCCCAAAAACCATTTCCTCAGAAGAATCAAATTCCTCTGCCCTTTTCTGAATGAGCAGGTGCTACCCATCGTCACCCAAAGGAAGAATTTAGCTATTTGTAAGTCGTCATTAACTAAATGTTCTGGTGTATCCTGAATGGAATAATAGTTCTTTCATGCCTCTCGATCTTCTCCTAAGTCTGTCTTAGCTGATATTTAAACTACTGTATTTTCTCTTCTTGAGTGATTTTTAAAGTGTAATAGGAATCCCAACTATCCCATTATAACAATTAAAGGAAATAGACACCTGTTTCACTCTGTCTGAAAACCCATAAAGAAAGAAGCTCCTCCCAGTGGGTGAATTCACTTCATCCACATTAGAGTGTAAGTTCTTTGGGGCAGGCACTGTCTTTTTGCTATATTTTCGTACAGCACCTAACACAATGGGATCCTGGTCCAGGGTTGGGACTCGGTGTCCTGATAATACAAATAATAAAGATAAATCTGGATTAAAGTTAAATCTGCCACCAACCTTCTGGTCTGGGACCTGGCCATCAGGGCTCTGGTGTTTTACTCCATTCCCCGTAACTGCTATTCTTGCCAATGAGCTGGAATAGTGGCTGCTGCCCATTCGCATCACTTGCAAAGGATATTGAGCTCACCAGATCCCATGACCCATTCCCCTGACTGGTTCCCCACCTTGCTGCAACTGCTGCCATCTCTGAATATGTCTACACTGCAGCTGGGAGTGAGCTTCGCAGCCTGGGTATACAGATTTGGGTTAGCAGGGCCACGATAGTGCACCAAAATAGCTGTGTGGACATTCTGGCTCAGGCAGAGGTTCTGCAACCCCCTAGGTTTCAGAGCCCAAGCTCCAGTGCGAGCCAGAAGGTCCATATTGCTATTATGAGTGCACTAGCTCAAGTTCTACTGGCTCAAGCCGCGCTATCGCAAGTATGAGGCTTGCTTCCAATCACAGTGCAGACATACCCTCATCCTATGTGTTGAGGTTGGCATGAACCATGGTGAACCAGGCCCTTGTGTAGTTGCTCCCCCTGTGAAGCCCAACCCTGGAACCTCGGTGGTGTAAAGAGCCTCATGGTTGCTTTTCGTGAATTTCCCCCCTACCATACTTCTTAGTTTGAACACATTTGAAAGGGTGCCAGAAAATTAAACTAAACTACAGCATGTGTAACAGAGATGCCTACGTGTCCTTAAATCAGTTTCCTGCCAGTGTCCAATTGATTTTATAGTGCATTAATCAGTGTAATGAAGTAGCAAGCTTAGAGTGTCAGGAAATGTAGATGTTTTAGTCACTTGAAATATTTAATGAATTAAGCCTTAATCCTGCACTGGGATCCTCTAGTGGGCTGACCCCTGTGCCTGTGTGGAGCCCTAATGACTGGGAGAATGAGAACAGAGTGAAAACTGAAAGCCAGATTGTCCCAGGTCACAAGAGGCGCCCGAAGAGGAGGCCAGTTTAAAAGATTTCCTCCCCATTCTTTTGCTCCCTACCCACCCACCAAGGAATAAACAGTGACCTCCACCCTTAAATTCCAAGAGGGTCCCCCCTGATCCACATGGGTCTTTGCGATCCACTGGGGCACAGGGCCTTGTGCATTCACATCGGCTGTGGCTTTCCTGCGCTGTGGCAGTACAACCCCAGTCACAGTGCCAGAGCTTGCCCACACTTGCAGCACTCCCCAGAATTGCCCTCTAACAGGGGTTCCCCAGCACAGCGTGGCTCCACAGGAGAGGCATACAACCTCAGCCTGATTTCATTTTCCTGCAAAGCCATGCATGCTGCAAGGAGATGATGCACATTATCCCCACTCTCAGCCTCAGCCCATCCTCTCCCTCTCCACGCGAAATCCTGGCCCATGGAAATCAGTGACTAAACTTCCATTGGCTTCAATGGTCGAGGTTTTCACACCTCATATATACATGTGCAGACTTGTGAAGAGCCATCTGCAAATCCAGGACTGGTGCCACCAAGTCAGCTGCTCCATCTCCTCAAGATCTGCACACACAGGATTCCCTCTGCACATGATCTGGGCCTGAGAAGAGACTTCAGGATTTTATCCATCATGAGTAACTCTCCTTCACAATTATTGGGAATTATGTGTATGAGTCAAAGGGGAGAAAAAAGGGCACACTTTTCTGCCGGATACATGGGAACAACTTCACATCTGCTTCAGTGGGAGCTACACACTGCTAACTTATAGCTGAGTTTAGCTCATACATTTAAATTTATCGATAAATAATTTAGTGGGAGATTTTCAAAGGCACAAAGAGGAGTTAGCCCAACTCCTATTGAAAATGAATGGGGTTTGGGTTGCCTGTCTACTCTCTGTGACTTTGAAACTCTCCCCATTAGAGCTGACTGGAAAATCTGCAGTGAAATTAAATTTCAACAAAAGTTGAGGGTGGGGGAGTTAGGAAAACTTTGTGAAAAATGTTTTCTATTTTCCAAGCAGTTCTGTTTTCCATAAGCATTTTTTCCTTGTGAAAAATGTAACCTGTTGTACATTGAACTTTGCCATAACATTTAAATGAATAGTTTCTTCAGCTTTCTGAAGGATTTGCTGATTAAATCTTTCCTTTTTCCTCTTTCTCCTCTTGTGAGCTGCATGGATGTATTTAGCAGAAAAGAAGTCAGATATAGATATAGACATACAGTCTCTTTTTAATCTAAAATTACTGTGCAGGAAATGTTGCACCACAAAGAAATTGCTTTGAAATGAAAGAACTTTTTAAAACCCACTAAAGCATGGAAATTCTTGTTTAAATCAGATTTTTTATCTTTTATTCATCCTTTTGTGTCTTAAGTGCTTCAACCAAGATGTCAAGGCAGGCCACTTCTTTGCAGCAAACCACCTTATTAAAGGATTTATCCTCCATGCTAAAACTTGTCATTTTGGAGATTCACTTAGTACAAGACAAAGTGTATTAGCTTATCAGCATAGTCACATATGTGTAAAAAAATACAATACAGGTTTATACTCTTAAGACTGTGGTTTTCAACCTGTGGTCCACAGACCCCTGGGGATCCGCAGACTATGTCTAAGGGGTCCATGAAAGGTGGTTGTTACCATAGAACAGTGGTTTTCAACCTGTGGTCTAAGGACCTCCAGTGTCCACAGACTATGTCTAAGATTTCCAAAGGGGTCCGCACCTCCATTTGAAATGTTTTAGGATTCCGCAAATGAAAAAAAGGTTGAAAACCACTGCTCTATAGCAACCAATTCAAGATGCCCCATTTATTTTTATGTTGGGGGTTAAAATGATTTTGATTTAAGGAAAACACAATCTAGTTCAAATAGTTAGGAAATGATAACATCTAATGTAGTGGTTCTCCAGCGCTTTTGGTCCATGATGACCCACAAAAGGGCCCCAAAATTGTATCCCACCCGACTGTATTAAAGGGTTGTGGGATTTGGAACACAGGCTGGTACTGTTGCTGCTGGGTTGGGAGGCTTGTGTGGGGTGTGAGGGAGTGATGCTGCTGTGAGCGGGAGTGGCGTTTCTGCTGGAGGCTCTTCTCCCTGCGTGCGCAGTGTTCAGCTGTGGGACCCAGAAGCCAGCTGCACCCTGTTTTTCACTCGTGGTGTTTTTGTAGCAATGTGATCATTCGGGGGAGCTGAAATACTTGGCAGCATTCTTTAGTTTCCTTCCACTGTGCAGCAACAGTGGCTGCTGGGATTGCATGCTGGTTATTTAGGGAATGGGTAGAAGATGCAATATTGTCACGTGGACTGGCAGACATTCAGGCAGAGCACTACGCGGTAGATGCATGTGTCCTATCAAGAAAACCCAACAGCTAGACGACATACTTTGTTCTCTGAGTAAGATGAAAGAAAGTAAATAGACCAATATGTATTATGGATGATCGCTCTGAATAGTTGGCTAGGAAATAAACTGTCTATTAGTGGTTTCTCCCTAGCTGAGATTGCTGTGCAGGGGAGATTCTTTTAAAAATTAGTTCTGACAGAATTGTAGCGATACATTTATTTATCCCAAACATCTTATAACTAAGGACAAATTATCCATGCCTTTATCTCCCCATGGTCAGACTGCTAATGCACTGTCTGGGGGTGCCCCTGAGACTCATTCAGAAACTGAAGCTAGTGCAAAATGTGGCAACCTGCTTAGCAAGTGTTGTGTTTTGATGGAAACGCATGACACCATTGTCCGAGATCTGCACTGCCTGCCTCTTGGTCTCCAGGTATAATGCAAGGCAGGGGTCGGCAACCTTTCAGAAGTGGTGTGCCGAGTCTTCATTTATTCACTCTGAGTTAAGGTTTCGCGTGCCAGTCATACATTTTAACGTTTTTAGAAGGTCTCTTTCTAGAAGTCTATAATATATAACTAAACTATTGTTGTATGTAAAGTAAATAAGGTTTTTAAAATGTTTAAGAAGCTTCATTTAAAATTAAATTAAAATGCAGAGCCCCCCCGGACCGGTGGCCAGGACCCGGGCAGTGTGAGTGCCACTGAAAATAAGCTTGCGTGCCGCCTTCGGCACGCGTGCCATAGGTTGCCTACCCCGATGCAAGGTATTAGATTTAAGATATAAAGCTTGACATGAATTGGGACCAGCCTGCTCGAGAATCTTCCCCTCTCCCTTGCCACTGCTGCAGTCAAAAAGGACACTTGACCCGGGACTCCCCATGTTACAGAAGAGAGGGAGCTGCTAACAGAATGCTCTCTGAGAGGGCCCCTTGACTATGGAATTTGCCCCTCCCACTTTGTACCCAAATAGCTTAATTGGTTGACCTTCAAGACACACTGCAAACCCCATCTATTTGCGAAGGCTTGTGGAGGGGGATGAAGATATGAGTTTTGGATGGTGTATAGTCTGCTGCTTTGATTAATTATCAAGATAATTTATTTTACTGGGTCTAAGTGCTGATATTCTGCTGAGTGATTATTCCTATGTGGAATTTTAATTGTCAGACTACCTTGACTTTGTGTGTATAGGCATTTTTATTTTAAATTTAAATATATAGATAATGTTATTTCATAGTAGGGCTGGTTGAAAGTTTTCCATCTAAACTGCTTTTGACAGAAAATTGGGGTTTAAACAAAACTTTTTACTAAATTGTCAATTTGTGCTAAAATTTCAACTTTTCGTCAAAAAACTGAACACATGAAAACTAAAATGTTTTCAGTTTTTGGCTGAAAATATTTCCATTTCAAAACACCACTGTAGTGCCTCATGGGAGTTGTAGTTTGGCTGCCTCCTGTCCCCATTCTCCTCTAGGGGCCGGATTCCCCAGCCAGACTACATCTCCCATGAACCACCACAGCCAGGACTTCTATGGTGCCCCATGGTGGCTTGGCAAATGGGGAAACTGTGTTGCATAATTGGAGATGTAGGCAGGCTAGGTAGCCTTGCACATAATGAAAAATGGGGTCATGAGGTATCCAAATATACAACTCCCAGGAGGCACCATGGAGGCATTTCCAATTCAAAATTTTCATTTTCAGTCTAAAGTTTTCAATTTTTGATTTGTCACCAAAAAGTTGAAATTTTCCATAGGGGGGAAATAAATTTCCAACCAGATCTATTTCATAACAACTGTGTTGCATGCAGAGATTTTGGGGGTCTTGGGTTTTTTTGGCTTTCATCTTTTGCTGCCAATAGTCTGTGGTCTCTTTGAGTTACACCATGAATAAAAAACAATCTGACTTACTCTGTACCGTGATTTGGATCCTTAGGTGTACCTGACAGCAGGCACTGTGTACGGGTTAGAGGGTCAGCTGAATGAATTAGAGGATGCAGCACGCAAAATCAACAGTGTTACAGCGGAATTGGAACTAGCTGATCTGGAGGATCAGGTAGCAACAGCAGCAGCACAGGTTCATCATGCAGAGCTTCAGGTGAGGAAATTCACTACCTTCCTATTTCGAAAGCCAATACAATATTGTACTGTCCTGCTTAGCCCTTATATATTAATATTTCACTTATTCAAGCTTATCATCACTGTTATACAGATTCTGTCTGTACCCACATGGATTAATTAGCTGGACTTCACTTTTAATAATCCAAAAATATGTATCCATATAACAGCAGCTGAGCAGGGTGTGTGTTGCTTGGGCCATATTTCATCACGTATAGATATGCAGGAGGAATCCCCTTCTTTGGCTCTAATCCTGCTGTTACTGAAGTCGGTTGGCAAAACACTCATTAACGTCAATAGGTGCTGATTCATGCCCAAGTTCCATTGACAGCATGCTGTACATCTTCAGATTCAGCAAAGACACTGGACTCTGTGCAGTAAACTAAATCAGGTGGTGTTCATAGACCAGAATGAGAGAACTGCGGCCACATAATGTGCCTGTGCTGATTTTACCACCTCTGTTCTGAACAACCTTCTGAACTGTTTCACTGTGCCAATATATACTGGGTGGCACATTCTGAGGTCTTTACTAAAAAAAATTTTACTGGCAAACTTACATTGACTTCATTCAGCAGCAGTTGCTTGTGTAAGGACTAAGACCTCAGGATTTGTCCTAACTACTTGAGTAGCTTTAAAACCAAGGATGGTGTTTTCTTTGTATTGGCTTGAATCATTAGTTTATGGTAAAATCATAGAATCATCATAGAACTTAAGATCAGAAGGGACCATTATGATCATCTAGTCTGACCTCCTGCATGATGCAGGCCACAAGAGTTGACCCACCCACTCCTGAAATAACTCTCACCCTTGACTCAGCTGTTGAAGTCCCCAAATCATGATTTGACGACTTCAAGCAGCAGATAATCCTCTAGCAAGCGACCCCTGCCCCATGCTGCGGAGGAAGGCGAAAAACCTCCAGGGCCTCTGCCAATCTACCCTGGAGGAAAATTCCTTCCCGACCCCAAATATGGCGATCAGCTGAACCCCGAGCATGCGGCCAAGATTCTCCATCCAGACACTTAGGAAAAGACTTTCAATATCCCAACATTTATCATCGGTACTAACTACCAGCGGTGGCACATTATTGACCTATTGAGTAAATCAAGTTATCCTATCAAACCATTCCCTCCATAAACTTATCAAGCTTAGTCTTAAAGCCGGAGAGGTCTTTCGCCCCCACTATGTCCCTCGGCAGGCCATTCCAGTATTTCACTCCTCTGACGGTTAGAAACCTTCGCCTAATTTCAAGCCTAAACTTCCCAACTGCCAATTTATATCCATTTGTTCTCGTATCCACATTAGCACTGAGCCGAAATAATTCCTCTCCCTCCCTGATATTGATCCCTCTGATATATTTAAAGAGAGCAATCATATCTCCCCTCAACCTTCTTTTGGTTAAGGAAAACAAACCGAGCTCCTCAAGTCTCCTTTCATACGACAGGCTTTCCATTCCTCGGATCATCCTAGTGGCCCTTCTCTGTACCCTTTCCAGTTTAAATTCATCCTTCTTAAACATGGGAGACCAGAACTGCACACAGTACTCCAAATGAGGTCTCACCAGCGCCTTGTATAACGGGACTAGCACCTCCTTATCTCTACTAGAAATACCTCGCCTAATGCATCCCAAGACCGCATTAGCCTTTTTAACGGCCACATCACATTGCCGACTCATAGTCATCTTGCGATCGACCAGGACTCCGAGGTCCTTCTCCTCGTCCGTTACTTCCAACAGGTGCGTCCCCAGCCTATAACTATAATTCTTGTTAGTCATCCCTAGATGCATAACCAAAATGTAAATGTAAATAGGAAAAAAGACAGCCATACAAGGTGTCGAAGGAAAATAAGTTTGTACTTAAAACAGTTAAAAAGCAATCGATCCTAGTGAAAATATCTTCCCCACAGTATTGGCAACTAAGATTGTCATCTATCATCAGTGTGCCCCTGCAAATGTTATCTGTCTGACTTTTGTTCTCGTTTCTCTATCAGTTCTGTCCCTTTTGCATAATTTGTTTCCTCTATCTCCACTTCAGCCTGCTTTCTTCCCAAAGGCTTATTTACTTGCTGTTTGTTTGCTTGTTTGTTTAATAACATGTCTTTACTGAGGTATTTGAAGTATGAATTACAGAACGTTTAAGGTAGAAGATTTCGGTGTTGTTGCAAAGAAACCACTTTGTTCTGTGTTCAAAGAAATAAGAACCAATGTGAAATAGCAAATGCAGTATAAAATATAGTGCTTTAAGCATAACTTTTTAAAACACAACTTGAATGAAGTTAGAATTACACAGTTGTGAGTCATTTGTTACTGGATATTTTTCAAATGTAGGAACGTGTCCATAGTCATAGAGAATGTGAGTACAGTGCCACGAGATCATTCGTTTACTCCATGTAATGAGCAATCATCTTTTCTAATATGTGAATGTTTCCTTTGGCACTCATGACTAAAGAACACAGCACTCCACAATGTCTCAATTAGATTGTCTTTCAGAGTTACAGAAGAAATCAATTGTCTCTTTCTTTATATTTCTGATTGATGAGGATGTGAGCATGAGTTCCTTTTGCCGTTAACTAGTGGTGTTTACAGTAATTTTGAAACTTCTCCCTCCCTTTGTTTCTTTTTAATGTATTGTTTTGCTTTAAGATTTCAGATATCGAGAGCAGAATTTCAGCCCTCAGTGTTGCAGGCTTGAACGTGGCTCCATGTGTTCACCTGACAAGAAAACGGGATCAAAAGCAAATGAACCAGGTGCCACAACATTATGCAGTTTTGCATGGGGAAGACCCTGCTTCTTTCTGTATTAAAGCTTAGTAAAACCTATGTGTTTTTCACAGATGCAAACAATAGACACATCAAGACAGCAGAGGAGAAAGCTTCCAGCTCCACCGGTAAAAGGTGCAGCAAAAAATTCATTCAGCTCATTTTATTTATTATGTTCTTTTTCTGGTTAAACTATAGTGTACAGCCTAAAGAGGGCAGCTAAGGGGAATTAAATTACAAAGTGAATACAATGAGAATAAACAGTACCCCAAAGCTATATGTACATAAAATCAAATACTGATTTGGCCCTTTGGAAGGTGCTTTCACTTGCTCATTTGATTTAATTTGGTGCCATACGTCAATAGGGACAAGAGCAGAAGACTGGCTAAGGCAAATAAGAAATGATGACTGTGTGACCTGAAAAGATCCCAAAAAGGGTATTTTGGAGTGAGTGAAGGTAGAATCAGCAGACAGAGCAATCACAACGTCCTAGTTAGCAGAGATGGTGCTAGCCCATTGGGGGCCCCCCACATAACATGCAATAAAAAGTGAGTGGGGGGGCCCCCTTGAGCTGCTCGGGGCCCTAAGCAATTGCATAGTCTGCTTATGCCAAGCACCAGCTCTGCTAGTTAGCGATGGACAATTGTAGTTCAAAGCATTATTCTGGGATTAAGTGGAGCATGTGTCAGGAAGCCACCTGTGCCAGAGACAACAGATCCCATTCTTGTCTTAAAAATATTTCTAGTTTCTGGAGAGTCAATGCACTTGAGTAGAGTTTACTATATACACATGGAAAAGCGTAATTAAGGCCTGAATCCAGTAAAGCACTATTTAATAAAACATTTAAATGTGAGCTTAATTTAAGCACATCTTTAAGTGCCTTGCTGAATCCAGGCTGGAGGGAAGTTTTAGAGACAGGGTGAAGCTACCCAGCTAGCATGCCTGTCTCTTTTATTTACCTTCATCCCAGTGTCATGCTTTCGCCATGCCACAAAATCATCTTAAGAAATGTATCTCTTGAATTCATCTATAACTTTTGACTTAGTGACATTATCTGGTGATTTAGTGTACACATATGAACATTTTCATGAGAAAGATCTGTCTTTGCTTTCCTGTTTACTCCGAGTTTCCTAAGTTTTCAGTGTGTGCCTTCCAATATTTTTATCTCTTCAGTGGTATGAAAATACCTATCTCAGACAACTTCTGGACCCGATTCACCACTGCTTTACTCTAATCTTATGGCAGTGTAACTCCATTGATGGAAGTGAAGTCACTTGATAGTGAACCAGGCTGTCTCATAATTTCAAAAACCTCTCTTACAATATCACAGTCTTCCGGTTTCCATTTAAAGTAAACCTAACTTTCCTCAAAACTTAGGTTTAAGTCTCTAAAGAGCTAGAAGATTTGCTTTTTCAAGTCTGATGCTTGGTTCAAGTTGTCACGTAAAGGATGTTCCCATTTTTTCCCTCCCAGGTGAAAATATTGATGCTTCTCCAGTTACTACTGTTAGAACATTTAACAGAAACTTTATGCTCCAAGGATCTCTAACACAAAGAACTAAAGAGAGAAAAAGCACTGCCAAGGACTTGATGGTAACATCTGAGAACAGACCTTGTTAAAACTGTTAAGCGCAGGAAATACGGAGAGAGGGATTACTCATTTAAGGCTAGATTGTCCCTAGCCCTTACTCACTTGCTCACGCTCTCCTGCCAACTCCCCTTGCACTTCTCATTCAGGTGGAGTACAGGAGTTGACCGGAGAGCGATCAGTGGTCGATTTAGTGCGTCTAGTGAAGACCCACTAAATCGACCGCCGATGCATCGATCGCCACGTGTCGAACCCCCGGTAAGTGTAGACAAGCCCTAGTCTAGTCTGTACCTACATTGACGTGCATAAACATGCTCCTACTGCAAGTTCTCTGGGTGTGTTTATAGAATTATAAATATAAACCATTTCAAAAAAATACTGTCAAAATAGGCAGAATTAATAGACATTCGCTCCACAGCGCAAACTTGTGGGGCAGACCCTGACAGCAACAATGCCACAATATAATATAGTAGAAGACACTCTCCTCATATCTCAGCTGCTTAAGGGGAAATGCTCGGCATAGGGATTTAGTGGGAGTTAAGTGGTGCATAGACCACATACTGGCTCTCTGCTTAGGGGTGAATTTCATCCCTGTGTGAACAAATGGGCCGTTCACTGTACCCAGAAGATCAATAATCTCATGTTCTAGCAGGCCAATGGGGGAACAAGTCCAAGAGCTGAAAACACCTTGCCCCAGACACCCAAATTGAGATCGTGGCCCCATTGAAGTCAATGAGAGTTTTGCTTTTACCTTTAGTGGGGCCAAGATTTCACCCACAGAATTCAAATCTAAGGACTGTCAACAGAAGCAGCTCAGCTCATCTCAACAATCAGGAGGGGACTTAAGTGGTATACAAGTCTTTGTACTGCATGGGGTATATTTCACCTGGTAATAAAACATTGATGGTCCCCTTTCATTTAAAAAGCCTTATCAGCGTTGTACTCTATACATTTTTTGTCATTATGAAATATTTTGCTAATATTTTCTTTCTCTCCATTCTAGGAACCAACTATAGGATCTGCTGTAATGTACTAGACTTACAAAACTACTGCCAATAACACACTGCCTAAGGCTGTACACTATAGTGCCTTTATTTAACAGCCATTCTATATGTCCAATAGAAAACGGACCCTCGAGAACCCACAATGCCTCAGTAATAGGGCTTTGTTTGGATACCTCACTGAGAAAGCTGTCCAGCATTGTGGTCTGCTAATGGAAACTCTGCCTTAAAGTTCTCATGAGACTCCAGAAAGGATACTGAGTTTCATAAGCAAGGCTCCATGTTTTAAGATGCACTTTTTTCCCCCCATTGATTGTACTAAAGTATATTGTCTTTAAAATACAATATGTTTTTGTATACTTAATTTAACCATAATTGTTGGTCAATATTTCATGTGAAGAGAGAGGTAAAAAACAAACCTGTGATCCATATTTGCTGGCACGTTTGACACTGAGTTCAGTGTTTGTAGATCAGTCCCAATATCATTTTCTAAAAGACCCTCTGTATGCTGATAGAGCAACTTTGGCTGAGTTATTATTCTGTCTCCAGACCTGGGCTGTTTGGATGCTAAAGGAGCAGTTTACATTTGCGATAGGCTGGCACATTCCACCATAACATACTGTGGTGGGGGACACGCATGTATCATGTCTACAAAAAGATAAATTCTGAGTCATTATTTTGGCATCTGAAAACCATTGCAAAATCAACACCTTGCACCTCTATGCTTAGAAGCATAATCCATTTTAGGCAGTGTCCTAAATATTTGTTACACCCAGCAGGTGCATCTCTGAATTAATCCTTATCAAATGTTTAGGATTACAAAATTAGAATAAAACAATGCTGGGTGTTGGATATTGTTCAAAGAAAGTGCTTCCTGAAACGTATTTTTAAACATTAAGGGCTAGTTATAAAAGGCCCTTGTACAGGTGCTATGAGGGGGCACCTCACTTCCCCTCCCTTGCATGATGCATGGAAGGGCCTTTCAGAATTGCAGTCCCTTTGCTCTGAGGAGCGCTGGGACTGCTCTCCCCTGTAACCTAAAGGAAGCAGAGAGGAGATGGGGCCAGGGTGCTGAGCCGCACACCATACAGGAGTGTAGCAGCAGACATGCTCTCCCTGCATCCCAGATTGCCTCCTGAAGCTCCACCGGGGGTAGCACCTCTCTGTACGACCACCAGTGCTGGTCATTACTTAATGGGCAGTACAGAACCCTAAGGAGCGATTAGTCTATTTAACCACAGAGGTTTAGAAATAAAGTTTAAAATATGCAGTAATTTAAAAGTTGGGGACATCAAACAGCTTGTGACTGATTGAAAAAATTATGGCCAAAATTTTCAAATTTGGGTGCCTCAATTTAGGCACCTTGATCTACATTTAGGCTACCTACAGAAGAGCAGCCTGGTTGTCAGAAATGCTGAGCATTCGCAGCTCCCATCGTCTTCCTCGGGAACTGCGGATGCTCAGCACTACTGAAAATTGGACACACGTAGGTAGCCATTTTGGCAGTTCGGGCCTGTATATCAAAGAGATGGAATAGTTTTAGTTTAGCAAGATCTGATCAGTAGGCTTGGATTCTGCATGACTAAAAGTAAGGAGCGGTTCAGATCCAGCTTCCATTTTGTCCAAGCCCACCCAGACCTGGTCAGAATAGCCAGATAAATGGTTCCAGTGTGAACTTCCCTCCTAATTTGAAGTCTCCTCACCAGTGCAATTGGATCATCCAATTATTTGAAAATAATTGGATCCAATTAGAAGTATAGGGCCATATCCCCTACTGGTGGAAATCCCCGTAGTTCCATTGATATCAGTGGAATTATGGTGATTTACACCAGTTGAAGATCTAGCCCAGGATGGTCATTCTGGGCTAAATTATGCCTTGTGTTATTCTCTTGCAATCCTCATTATCTTCAATTTGTTTGCACAAGTATGAGGACAGAACTTGGTTCAGTATGTTTAAAAATAGTGTGTGTGTGTATATGTATATATACACACACCATCTAATGAAGGAGATTAAACAGAGTAGGATGCCTAATACATTTTTCAATCTCCATCCAGTAGACTGTTCTCTTATGTGTGTACAATACATTCCCAGATTTTTGTTTATGCAGGTATGCGTGTCATGAAATGTCACTAATAGTGGTTGGTTTACATATTTGTCTAATAATAAGCTAATACTGTGTATGTAATATCAATTCAGAAATGACTAATTTTAATAGATTAATGGCTTTTGTTCTGTTAGTGTGATTTAAAAAACAGACTTTGGAGTAGGATGTTTTCCATAAGAGGCATGAAAAGCAACTACTGTTGTTACAATGTTAAGTCTTCTTTGACAAAATGTGTATTGTGTAGGTATTGCAAAACAAAAAACAAAACAAACCCTGCCCCACCCTGCTACATGGTATTTGCATTTTTACAGATTTACTTGTGCCAAATATGTGCAAAGATTTAATTTACTGTTTTAAAAAAATCATAAAAACATGTTATAGCACACAAAGAATTATTTTGTCATCAAGTGATTTCAATCTTTAGTGTTAATATTTATATTTAGATTAATTTTTATAAATGAAAATATTTTAATGGTTAAAAAAATTAAGACTATATAATGATCTATTTGATTAAGTCTGAGTGAAAGTAAAGCTTGCCTTGTTGTTGTTATCTGCGTATTCACCAGGAATTATTGTTAAGAAAAATTATAAGAGTAAAAGCAATTTATGAAAAAGAATGCCTTTGCAGGGACCTGATTCATAAAGAAAAAGAAAATAAATCTCCTGTTGTTTGGATTTCTGTGCACTTTACTCAGAAAAGATGCAGACTGCACTGCCATGCATTTGAGTAGGATGGTAGGTGCTCCGCCCTGGCAGTATAGGAACTTGCTGTACATAAATGACCACTTCTCCATTGGTTCTTTCACAGCTATACAGCTCAGAAAAGGACTGCAGTATTCCAGTGTGTGAAATGCACCAATTTAGCCAGGGAAGGATAGAGAGACGTACTTTTCCCTTCAGATTGATATTAGAGGAAAAAGAAAAGAGCCCTTTAAGAAATGTATTACATCCTTAAACCATATGCACGTTGTGTTAAATACTGTCCCTCAACTGGCAAAATTCCCATAGATGTCAGTGGGGGTTTAAGAGCTGGGTTGGGTAACCTCAGGTTTTGGGCCTCTCTAAATACATACAGCACCTTCATTTCCTATATTTCCCTGTTCTAATGTGTCCAATGCAAGTTTCATGCCATGTGGCAGGTTCCTTGCAGGTAGCACATTCACTTTTATCTTTTTGCTCTGCGTTCTTGCCCCATGCTTTTTTCTTGCAAGTGATAACAAATGTCCTAAACCCCAGGCTCTGTCTTCCTCATGATTAGGAGAATCACTTTCCTAGCCCAGCTGGAATTGTGCAGTCTGAGGCTTTTATTGCTCTAGCTTGCACTTTTCCATCTCTGTGCTGTGGGCAGTCAGTGTCACTACTCTTCGTGTGGATTACTGCATTGCCAAGCAGTGAGTACTTCGCATTTGGCCTGTTCCTTTGGAAAATGCTATGGAAATGTAGTCCTCCTCAGTGGTGCTCATATTCACAGTGCTGTGGATAACAAGCCTTCCTTCAAGTGAGTATCAACTGTCAGAATATGGCTGCAGAACACTTTCACAGAAAAGATATATGTACATGCAAAAAACTGCCTCAACCAGCTCTCTGGAGATTTTCCTCACAGAAGCAGAATCCCCTGGCTGGCCTAAAGCCTGAGTAGCAGTTATACAATACACATCTTCCAGCCCCTTGGAATAGGGGGCATGGGTGCAGCAGTGCTGAGTTCCAGTCAACCCTGACCACCAGAATGACTTACTGAGGGCTAGCAGCTGGTGCCACTCTAAATTCTTCAGGCCTGGACCAGCGACACAATCTTGAGCATCTGGCCCAGTGTATTCATCTTGTGTGGGAGTCCCAGGCCAAGTTGGGACTAATTCTGGTATACTGTTTGCCCTACTCCATTACAAAGTCCATGTGAGCTGTTGAATTTTCTCTCTGTAGTGGCACAGGAGCTACCAAGGCTGATAGTGGGTTTATTTTAACAGCCAAATGGATGATGACCATAGTGAGAACCCTGGATAATCCCAGCTGATTTCTGGCTCCGGTCACATACCTGCCCACACTCATGATGCAGCTGTCTTATCTTGGGTTGGCCGTTAGGCAGTTGGCAACTAGAATAGCATCAGGAACTGAACATTTCCATTATCTCTTGCATTGAGGTTGGGCCCTACCTACCTCAGTGACGTGAAGGATCTATTTTAAGGGTACACACCCTTGCAGGCTAAAGGAACCGGAGTGATTCCAAAAGGCCATTGAGAGGAGACACTGTTCCTTCAACAGGCCACAGTGGCCAAGATTTGATAGGACTGTAGTATTGTAATTATGTTTTTGATTAAGCTATTCAGAAGGTTTTGGTATAATGCTGACAAAACACCGTATTACCTAAAGGCCTCCTATCTTTCTTAAGATAGGTGTGACAGAGGCTTCATTGGTGGTGCTGGTAGATTCTTTTTATTATTATTCAAGCAGTAGCTGTGTCTAACAAGTCTGAATGATTGGCTTTAAAAACTGGAGTAGTCTTAGTTCATAAGCTATCCGCACACTCCTAAAAAAGGTAACTGTAATAATGTGTGACTCAGGTCACACCTCATATGAACAACAAATAGTGGATATGCATAGCAAGCAGTCTACAAACAAGCCCAGGGCTCAAATTCCTTCACACAAACTATTTATCAAACAACTGAGAAATACAATCAAGTCTATAAAAATAAAATCACCTCCTGATGGCAGATAGCCCATTTTTCTGCCTCTGAATGAAGTTAGTTGGATAAATTATGTGCTGTGATTAAGTCGACCACTGCTACTTTGGCAGTGATTCATGAAGACGACAACTAGACACACAAGCTTGGTCTATTATCTTCTGAAGTACTCTTCAGGACCGAAGTTTTAATTCTAGTCCATTAGCTAAATAGTGAATGGTCTTTTTTTGACCATGAGCTACAACTTAGCTTATAACTTTATCTGATGTATTTTTGGTGGCAAGAGTTGCTTATCAAGATTAAATGTGTATAATTATATGAGCAATGCTAATTAGAAGTTATTGAATTAACCAGTATAGTGATGGGTCACATTAATCAAGCAATCATGGGTTATTTATGCAATCCAATATAATAGGATAATTTTTTAGGTATGATGCTTGAACTTTTATCTTTCCCAGTTAAAAGATTAATTTAAGATTGAAAACCCCTACTCTAACAATCTTTATCCATTTGCAGACCCCAAAAGATTTCAAATGGAGGTGTGTACCCCTTTGGAAATCTTAGGCATAGTCTGCAAACCCCTAGGGGGTCTGTGGACCACAGATTAAAAACCACTGTTCTAGAGGGACATCAGCCAGCAGCTTCACCTGTCTTTGGCCTCATTGTGCTGCTGAGGGTGATGGGTTATGTGCTATGATGGCACAAAGCTACCCTGAGGCCTTTTAAACTCCCTGTCCTTCAGAAGGGAGGTTTTTTTGGTTTGTTTTTTCAAAATAAGCAAGCAAAAAAAAACCACCTGTTCGTAGAGTACACAGCTGTAAGATAGCAGACATTTTAAAGGGCCAGGAATGTACAGTGTATAAATCCAAGCCATTACACATGCATCACAACCACCTGTCAATGTGGTATGAAAACACTCAAAAGGCACTGACATTTCATATCTATTTAATATTGGTAAATACATTACTGAGAATGTGGTTTAGTTCAGCCAGCCATTGTTTATTTTTAACCAGCATTAACAAGTCGCTTTGAAACATGACAGAAAGGTTTGTTGGCAGGCTAGCACGGAGAGCATGTTTTATACAGAGTTGATTCCAAGCATGGAAATCTTTTGGTTCTTGCACAGAACTACCTCCACAGTGGCATTAGTTTACAGGGGGGAGGGAAGGAGGAAGGATGCTTTGTTCAGAGCAGGAGAGGAAGTGTGTGAACAGCGTAGTTTGCATTCAGCATCACTTTTCAATTTGGATCTTTCCACCTGAGAGTGCTTCTTTTAAAAGGAGTTTACACAGGAAATAAACCAAAGATGTGGCAAAGGACATGTAAGCAAAAAGCAGAACCAAAACAGAGTTTTAATGTGTATGTGAGGAGGTGGGGAGGGGAGAGAGAGAGAGAGAGACTGACTTCAATTCAAATGAGAGAAGTAACTGAGTAGTTACTGCAGTTGACAAGGGAATCACCACCAGCCATCATCTTCTGCATCCAGTACTTCTTGGTCCTGCAAAGCATTCACAATCAGCTCCAGGCTGCTGATCCCAGGCCTCGGGCTCTTGTGGCTGCTCCTTAGCTGCCTTTTCCCAAACCGGCCGATAGGTCGGACCCCACGTCCCACATACCAAAACGGATCAATCTCAGGACCTGGAAATCAAAGCATTCAGTAAAGAAGTGCACACTGAGCCACAATCAGTGAACAGCACTCAGCTTGGGAGCAACATCTACTGAACAATGCCAGAACATTCAAAGGGATAATACACCCTAAGAAAAACCCAGGGATAACTAACAGTGCACCCTTATAGTCCTAAACATCAAACGTATATTGCTTTTAAGGGGAATTCCCCATCTGTAGGGGCTGTAGGATAAGGGTTCAGGTATGGCCAAGATCTTTCCTATCAAAGAATTTCTCCGTGTTTATGGGCCTCAACCTGCAGTTCTTACTCAGTCAAAGCTCCCATTGACTTCAGTAAGGGCCCTCAGTGGTTTCGCTAATGACAAAATGACAGGCAAGTAATTTTCAGCACAAGTTGCCACTACATTTTCCTGGAAATCGTAGCCACCTGTCAGACGATGCTTTCTTTGGGTGTGTGTGTCTGTACAGAGACAAGATTATTCAATTCAATGTCTACTGAAATAAGTCTAAAGCCTGATTTTGTTCTCTTCTTTAATACAGGCAAAGCCTCCTAGGAGCTTCGCCTTGATTTAGTGCTTACAATGCATAAAGCAAACTATTGACCTGCACTCAGACCTAGGTCTGCACCAACTTTCACCAACACTGCCTTGGAAGTGGAAAATCCACTGGGGAGGAAGGTTGTAGCTGTGGAAGCTAGCTCAGACCAGGGGATGCACTGACCTGTCTGTGTATCTGAGATGTCACTGCTTCCTGGGCTCTTCTAGAGCCCTGGTCAATTTTAAAACTGCCCTCCTTCAGCAGAAGTCTTGAAGAAGGGTGGCAATATTAGTGTTTGCCCTCAATTTAGGTGACCACCACCACCACCCTCAGTCATAGGTTGCTACATTGTAAGATACCTCTTGGCATCAGCATGGGTGCATCAGCTCAATGTGTTAAATTCACTTCACCCCCACTGGAGCAAAACCCATTTTGTTTTCAAGTCTTTTCCATCTAATGTCTAATTTACATAATATTGTATTCAACCAATCCTAGTAGGTAAGCTGTCAGTGAAGAGCTTCCACGTGAATGGAATTGGTTCCAAAATTGGCCCCCCCAAATCAAACGTGAAAAGCTGGTTGAAAAAAATTGATGGAAAAGTTTTTCAAGTAAATGCTGCTTTGTCGAAATCAAAACATTTTGTGGGAGCATGTCAATTTCGATGGAAAAATTTTCAAAACAATTCAAAATGGAATATGTTTTGACTGTCATTTTGTTCTGACTAGTTTTGTTTCAACTTAAATAACTTACTATAAACCATTACATTTTCCAACATTGTCAAAACTAAATTTTGACATCAAAACACTTCAAAGAGGCAGTTTTGATGTTTCTAAGTTGCAATGTCAGACATTCTATTACATTAAATATTGAGATTTCAACTTTTTATCCTGATTCAGAATGAAAACAAGTTTTGAAATTCCATTTTTGACCAGCTCTAATAAATATCTGAAGCTGCAGCTAATTGATTTTTGATCACAGATCAGTGTTTTTAGCATGTACAAAAAAAGAACAGTTGAGCTGTATAAATGTGATGTTTATGAAGGAGCTGCATTAGAAAAGCCTTTGTCAAGAGACATGGTTGAAGAGTATTCTGGTTCCCATAATAAGGTTCAGAAATACACTGAGGTGCAGTGTGGGTGGGAATTAAAGCTAACTCCTTCAAAGAGCTAACCCACCCTTTGCTAATGAAATTCTTTATGGATATCACATTTTTATATGGCTCACTTGTGCTTCATTTAATTTGCAGGAGAGTGGCAAGGTTTAGTTAGTGCAAACATTCCAAGGGGGGGGGGGGGGAAATCTATAAAGGTGTTGATGAAGACACCACCAGAACCATAATGATGGGGCTGATATTCCAGGAATATCATAGAAATGTCAAGATTGAGAGTGATATAATTTATTTCAAATGCATTCCCTAGTTTATACAGATTCCAGGACCTGAAGTAAGGCTGCAGAATCTGGGCTGGAGCATTTTGGTTCTTTAACAAGAAGAGAGAAGAGCAAAAATTTCCCTTCCATGTTGGCCACAAGTTCCTCCATAAATATAAGGTATTTTTCATAAAGATGTGTGGTGTAAATGGGATTAGAGACCTCAATTTTGGAGTGCCCAACTTGACACCTTAAAGGGACCTGATTTTCAGACTCTGCTGAGCATCCACCTTCTGAACATCAGACCCTTTAAGTTGTCTCAAGTGGGCACCCAAATACTGAGGCTCCCAAAATCTCCAGTCATTTTTTAAAATGTAGAGAACATACTGTGGCAGGAGCCCATTCCTGTCACTCATCCCACTCATGGCCAGCCCCCTCCCCGACCACAGAGTCCTGTGGCCACACAGGACCCACTGAGGGGGATTCTAAGGGTCAGGGGAAAGAAGGGTGCTAGGAGCTAATATTCCCTACCTAGGAGCTAATATTCCCCTTCCATTACTTTTTGCTCCCTTCTACCCATGATCGTGGGGGAGGGAATTTGTCTCAAAGCTGCTTGTTGTCAGGATGGCCCCTCTGATTAAATGTGGCCCAGTATAGAAAGAGATAATGCCCTTTATCTAGCCTGGCATCAAAGCACTACAATGACTTAAATATTGGAGGGGAATTCTCCCCGTGCATTAGATTCCAGTTTTAAAATTCTGTGACAGAAGTTTTATTTGACTCAGAGAGCATAATGAAATAGACCCTCATCCCAATGACACTAAGTAGTAATGCCCTACTACATCTTTCTAACATTATATACACATCTGACAGGACTTTTCACGAGACCCACAATCTGAATCTGATTTCACCCATGCATATTTGAGTCTGGTGTCACTCGGTGGAAGCCAGTGGAGTTACACTGTGTCAAATCGGTGTGAGAGGAGAATCCAGCTGGCAGTGGCCAGTACGGGAACAAAATAAAATGATCATTTGAAAAAAGCCAGAAAGTCAGTGCTTACTTCTGTTGTCTATCTGATGGTTAAACGATCTGCGCTGGCCTGACGTAAAGCTGAGTGATACCAACAGCACCAGCATGTAGACTGTGATCAGCTTTAAGTGCTTGGGCTGAGGTGAACAGTGAGAGCGATGAGACCCCGCCACTGCATGCCACATGATGGATCAACTGTAAGGCCACTGGGAGAAGAGAAGGGAACATAGTATAAACTACATGATTAAAAAACATTCCATCAGTTTTGAAAAAAAGATATATCTAGAGAGAGAGAGAGAGAGTTGATAACTAGGGCTGTTTATTATACAACTATTCATTTAACAGCTATTTAAAATCTCAAAATAAAGTGAAATATTGATACCATGGTCTAATCCACGGAGCAGGGAACTAGGAACCACGATGTTCCCAGTGCTGCCACTGATTTGCCATGTGACCTTAGGCAGCTCACTCAGTCTCCCGCAGCTTCCTTGCCTGGACAATGGGTGTAACATTTACCTCCCTCAGAGGTGTTGAAAACTAGTCAGTCAAAAACTGTAAGGAACTTCAGAGATGCAGTGTGCTGTAGTATGTAAGCACTTGCTGTATGAACTATACTTTAACAAATACCTATTTTACTGTTTTCCATCATTCCTTTGCACAAAGATGCTAATATTAAATGTTAAGTATCAGGGTATTTTTACTGTCCTAAATAGGACTAAATTCCCATAAATGATGTGAATACATTCTAGATCTCTCTAGTGCCAAGTACGTGCATCCATGTGTATCTGAATGTTGCTGTGCAAAATATCACTCTGTTTTTATCTTCTGAACTTGTAGCATTTATAAAGGACATTTTTAGATTTTAATTAAAATTTGGTTGATCAACTAATTCTTCTGTTTAGAAGATAAAGCTTTCCGGGTGCCAACTTGTGGTTTGTTAAATGAAACAGTTTCCACTGATTGATCCTGCAGTCCTTAGTCAGGCAAAGTTCTCCAGGGCACTGTTGGGAATCTTACCTGAGGACTGTAGGATGAGTTCTATAGACATCAAGGGTCAAAAACTGGGCAGTAGTAGGAGAGGAGAAAAAGTTTAGAAGTTAGGATCTAGACCAGGGGTAGGCAACCTATGGCACGCGTGCCGAAGGCGGCACGTGAGCTGATTTTCAGTGGCACTCACACTGCCTGGGTCCTGGCCACCAGTCCGGGGGGGCTCTGCATTTTAATTTAATTTTAAATGAAGCTTCTTAAACATTTTAAAAACCTTATTTACTTTACATACAACAATAGTTTAGTTATATATTATAGACTTATAGAAAGAGACCTTCTAAAAACGTTAAAATGTATTACTGGCACGCGAAACCTTAAATGAGAGTGAATAAATGAAGACTTGGCACACCGCTTCTGAAAGGTTGCCGACGCCTGATCTAGACCATAAGAAATTCTGGGTTCTGTTCTGAGCACTGACACTCACTCATTCTGAGATCTTGGGCAAATCACTTAGGCCCAGATCCTCAAAAGGTACTTAGGTTCGTAACTCCCATTGATTTCAATGGGAGTTAAGTGCCTACATATCTTTGAGGATCTGAGATTTAATCTTTCTATACCTCGGTTCTCCTGTCTGTGAAGCCAGGATAATATCTACTTTATAGGGCTGTAGTAAAGTTTAGTTTAACACCAAGGACTTGATCCCACATCCATTAAACTCCATAAGAGTATTTCTATTAACTCTAATAAGTATACAATTGGGCCCTAATTTTCAAATTCAAGGTGCTATCAAAGTGCATTGTCTGAAGCACTTGAGCATTTCTATTCACTTTGTTTAGTAAAATATTTGTACAGTCAAAGGCTCTTGTCCTCCAAATGTAGTTGTTTTACTTTTACACTGCCGGTTATTTAAGACTGAGTGAGAAACAAGCATATAACAGTTTAGAAGGAGTGTTTTAATGGGTATTTTAAACAACCTTTAATTTTTAGCTGCATAATTCTCACTGTAATCAATAGATTTACTTCTCATCCTTCCAGCCAAATCTCTCTAACACTAGTAGAGCAAATGTGTTTAGAATTATCCTCTCTCTTCCTGAGCATTAGACTTTGTGGGGCAAATTCTGCTGTCACTTATTTACATGGGTATATCTGTGGAGTGACTCCAGAAGTAGTGAAACCAGAATCTGGATCCCAAATGTCACATTACAAGGAGTCTCTCTCTCATTCCATGACATTACTAAAGCAATAAATATCAAGGTAGGACATTTCTTGGGGACTAACAACTGTCTGGCTTGTACATCTTTACCAGGCTCCTCACAGTCATTTATTCCCAGAAAAGTCCCTGCATTGAGGTCATTATTGCTATAAAATGAACAAATTTTATAAAATAAAAGGCAAAGGCATTTATACTTGTCTGAGTAATGCAAGTTTTTTAGCATAGTTCTATAGAATTAGAGTCTTGATTCAAGCAGCCTGACTGGCTAATCCTAATCAGGACAGGATCCTAGTGAAGTGCATTTCTTCCACACACTTCTCTGTAGTTACTTCTATAACCCCCATAACCAACTAACAGCACCTCAGAATACTAGTTAATTTATCCCTGGGAGGAAGGGAAGTAATAACCCCATTTTACAGATGGGGATACTGAAGCACAGAAAGACTACTGACTTGATCCTGCAAGGTGCAGAGCACACTCAACCCCCAGCAAGTTCAGTGGGAAATACGTTCCTTCAACAAGGTCATGCTTAGCACCTTGCAGGATCCAGCACTAAGTGCTTGCCCAAGTGCCCCAGTGAGTCTGGGGTAGAACTAGGGGGGGGGGAAATGAACCCAGAGCTCTCTAGTCCCACCCATGCCTTAGCCCCAAGCTCATCCTCCTCCTAAAATAAACGGAGTGCACTGTTCATCTTTAAATCCAACCAGGATTACTAGTTACTGAGGAGAGAAATCATGTCACTCCTGAGTATTTAATTACTGATGTTGGCAGGCCAGCGGGAACAGACCCCATTGCTCTGCTCCGTGACATGCCTAAATCTCCTGGAGCAAAAGTAAACGAGTCTGGATCAAATATCAGCTGCAGCGCTGGAGGATTCTGTTACACCCCGACACTGACTGAGCTGGGAGATCGCTGATGTTTCTTTAGTACATTTCCTTCCTTCTCCGAAGGGGGAGAAAGCCAGTGACAAGAAGGGAACGGCGGCTGTTTCTGGGTGCCCTGCACACGCTCCCCACGGGAGTCTGGCAGCAACACGCAACTGCCTAGAAACCTCGTTCAGGGGGTAGATCTTGAAATCTGAATGGGGAGAAGTTACTGGGAGTTAGTGTACGTTACACACTGTTACAGTAACGTGAATCTGAATCGCTCAGGGCCCGCCCCCGCAACTACCGAAGTCAATGGCAGCATCCCTCTCCTCCGATTTCAGCGGGGGCAGGGTCAAGTCCTTAAAGCGTTTTACAAACGTTAATCTCCATCGCCCCCCAGAAGGCCGGGCTCAGCCCCACTTTACATGTGGGGAAACTGAGGCAGCGGGCAGCTGGGGTCTTGCCCAAGTCCCTGGCAGAGTCGGGAATCGAGCCAGAAACACCTTCCACTTCTGCCCCAGATCTGCCTTCACTCGGACACCTGCTCGCCTGGCCCAGCAAATCCCCATTGAAACCGGAGCTGCCTCCCCCACGCCGCTGCGCTCCAGTTTTGTCCCTCACCCAAGAGCGAGCTGAGCCCGTGGCCGGAGCTGCCTCACTCACCTGTCCCCCAGGGGCTGCTGCTCCGTAAGTAGCTGCTGCTCCACAGGGAAACCAGTCCCGGAGCTGGGGTGCAGCCGGGCCTTTTATAGCTGGGGGCTCGGGCTGCACAGAGGGAGGGGAGAGCCGAGGGGGCGTCAGCCGCGTGGCCGGGCACCATTTAAATCAGCCGGAGCAAGAGTAGTTCGTGTGGCTCCATTAGCCAGGCGCCGATCAATGGGGCAGAGCTGGGGGCGGTGTTAATGCAGCGCACGGCTGGGGGCGCTTTGTCAGGCTGATGGAGCAGCTGCTAGGCGCCCCCTGACTAAGGAGGAGGCTACTGGGGCGGGGTGGTGGACTCAGCCTTAGCCCCCCCATGGAGCTACTACCGCTGGCTCGCAGGGGCTAAAGCAGCAGGCGAGCTCCTCCCACCACCCAAGGTGCCGGAGAAGCGCTTCGCAGGAGGGGAACAAAACCTGCCCATGCTGGAGAGCCCTGCTGGGGGGGGGGGGCAGGGGAGCAGCCTCCAGCCCTCAGTGCTTGCCCACGGTCACACAGCTCTGCCTGGGCAGGGGGCTAGGACAGTGCTGCAGAGCCGCCGCCACTTCTTGCCTGCTGCTGTTTGTCCTGTCTGCGGGCCGCTGCTCTGAAGCGGTTTGAGCCCCTTACCCACATTAGGGAGAGAAAGAGTTAATCAGCCCCGCTGACTTCCCACCAGTGATCAGCAACCACCACGCTGCGCCGATCTCCCCCGTTCATCAGTGGCTGTTCACTCACCTTTAATAGCCTGGGGGACGCGGGTCGCAACCCAGGGAGGAGCCCGGAGCAGCACTTACACACCTGCTGAACTGTAATGTCTGGAACTGACAACTCCCCACTCCTTAGAGTTAAGCGTACGCTTTTGGGCCTTAAGTCAACAAAATCCTGAAGGGAATTGTTAAGGCAATCCCATGGCAGCAAAGTACTTATTGAAAAAAATTAAGCATGTGCTTAAATGCCTTGCTGGATCAGCTGATTCCATCAATCATTTCTCCAGTGAGGCCATTATAACTGTGTTTCTTGATTAAACTGGTATTAGTTTGTCCTCACTGCAGCAGTCTGGGTGGTGTTAGGGATCTTTCCATTTATTTAAGTAAGCCTATGTTTGATTTCAAAACTGAAGTTTTACATCCAACTCTCTGAACAGGGTTTGAACAGGCAGGTATTTCCTTGATAATTCGTGGTCACCTGGTGATGCTGAAACTGGTAAGTTTTTATACAAGTGTCTGCAGGCCATTACTAAGCCCAGGGCCTGTTGCTAAAAATGTTTGCAGTTAAAAAGATGGACTAATTTGGCATTTTGAATCTGTTCCTTGCTATCTGTGAGCTTTACAGCCAGAAGAAATTTTAATCCCACACTTGAAATTCTTAGGGCTTGGCTACACTGGCAGATGTACAGCGCTGTGAGTTAAACCTGCCTTCGTACAGCTGAATAGGGAAAGCGCTGCAGTCTGTCCACACTGACAGCTGACAGCGCACTGTCGTGGCCACATTTGCAGCATTTGCAGCGGCATTGGGAGCAGCGCATTATGGACAGCTATCCCACAGAGCACCTCTTCCCATTCTGGCGCCATGGCTTGTGGGAAGGGGGTGCGGGACATTCTGGGTCCTGTCCCAACGCCCCGTGATGCATCGCTTCACATCCCAGCAATCCCTGTGTTTCCGTCCACATTTGGCGCCATTTGGCGCCATCTTTCAACAGTTATTGTGCAGCGTGATCTGTGTGCTCCGTTTCGGTCTGCGGGAAATGGAGCCCGAACTGCTGAGGAGTATGCTGACGAGTCTCGCCTTCGCGTCACGTTTAGCAGTCGAGCTATTACTTAGGATCCGAAGTGACAGTGAGGATTCCGACGAGGATTCCGACGATGATAGCGAGTCACGTAACGCGTACGACACGAAATTGCTTGTCTCATTCACGGACATGCTCAGCACCGTGGAACGCCGCTTCTGGGCTCGGGAAACAAGCACTGAGTGGTGGGATCACATCGTCCTGCAAGTCTGGGATGACGAGCAGTGGCTGCAGAACTTTCGGATGAGAAAAGCCACTTTCATGGGACTGTGTGAGGAGCTCGCCCCCACCCTGCGGCGCAAGGACACGAGATTGAGAGCTGCCCTGCCAGTGGAGAAGCGGGTGGCTATTGCAATCTGGAAGCTGGCAACTCCAGACAGCTACCGATCGGTCGCGAACCAGTTTGGAGTGGGAAAGTCGACCGTTGGAATCGCGCTGATGCAAGTTTGCAGGGCCATGAATAAAATCCTGCTCAGAAGAACCGTGACTCCGGGTAACGTGCAGGACATTGTGGATGGCTTTGCACAAATGGGTTTCCCTAACTGTGGAGGGGCGATAGATGGGACGCATATTCCTATTCTGGCCCCAGACCACCTAGCCTCCAAGTACGTTAATCGGAAGGGGTATTTCTCTATGGTTCTCCAGGCGGTAGTGGATCACCGTGGGCGTTTCATTGACATTAACAATGGCCCGGAAAGGTGCATGATGCACGCAACTTTCGGAACACTGGCGTGTTCAGGAAGCTGGAGTCCGGGACTTTTTTCCCCGATAGGAAGATCACAGTAGGGGAAGTCGAAATGCCCATTGTGATCCTTGGAGCCCCCGCTTACCCGCTAATGCCGTGGCTCATGAAACCCTACACAGGGTGCCTTGACAGTAGCAAGGAACGGTTCAACTACAGGCTGAGCCGGTGCCGAATGACCGTGGAGTGTGCTTTTGGCCGTTTAAAGGGCCACTGGCGATCTCTGTATGGGAAGCTGGACTTGGCCGAAATCAGCATCCCCGCAGTTATATCTGCGTGCTGTACCCTCCATAATATTTGTGAAGGGAGGGGTGAAAGATTCAGTCAGGCATGGACCTCCAATGTTCAACACCTGGAGGCTGAATTTGCACAGCCAGAGAGCAGGGCTATTAGACGGGACCAGAATTAGGATTAGGGATGCCTTGAGGGAGCAATTTGAGGCTGAAAACCAGCAGTAATGTCGGTGCCCTGTGGTTACAATGTTGGTAGGAATCTGTGTTTGCTTCGCTGATTTGCAGTGCTTGGTTCCTGGGCTAAGGGATCTTTTACTTTATGCAATAATAAAGAATGTTTTCAAAACCAAAATATTCATTTATTGAAAAGAAAATAAATTTATTGAAAGAAACAACTGTTTGGGAATCAAGAAAGGGCAATGGGGTGGGGTTGGGATGGGATGGGGAACGGTACAATCACAGATTTGCGTATGTCCTGTCTGGAGTGCTGTGCATGGAGTGCTGCATTTCAGGATGTCTATACTGCATGCTGATGGGGGTTGAGTGCAGTGGGTAAGGATCGTAGTTTTCAGGGCTGGGTGGTGAAGATACCGGTGTTGGAGGCAGCAGTTGGCGGTAAGAACCCGCACGTTGGGGAAAGTGGGTTGGAGGTGACATGGGGGCACAAGGTAAAGAGTTTTGGGGCAAGGGCTGCAGGGGGGGGCGGGCGCGGTAGTGCTCCGCCTGCATGGCTACGAGCTCCTGGATAGAGTCTGCTTGGCGCTCCATTATGGTTATCAGCCGATCCGTGCTTTGCTGCCGGTGCTGCGTGGCCTGCCGCCGGTGCGCTGCGTTTTCCTGGCGGATCCTGCTTTCTCTCTCCCTCCACTCCTGCGCTCTCTCCCTCCACTCCTGGGCTTTTTGATTTTCTTTAACAGACTGCTGCATCACTTGGTGCAGCATGTCTTCCTTGCTTTTCCGCGGTCTCTTCCGGAGTCTTTGCAGTCTTTGAGCCGGTGTAAACACGGACGGCTGATGTCTCAAGGTTGCATCTGCAAAGGCAAAATGCAACACTTAACAGAGGCAGCATTGTTTAAACCAGACAGAGTAATCATTCCCCCGCACTTGAGGAGGGCACACACAGTGTACACAAAAGCATAATTTTCCCATCCCAAAGAGAGCGGACATAACCCACGGGAGCCCCAAAATGGTGAGTAAGGGGGACGGATTGTTTCTGGGCTGTACTGTCTTCTGGGTTTCTGTGCCTTGGGGAGAGCCAACAGCTGCAGGGGGCACCTACACTGAACACTGTCCCAAAATTTTCCACAGGAGTTCGTCCTGGAAGATATCTCACTGCTGAGGGTGACCTGGGAAGCAAGGGAGGGTCTTCTACTGCAATGCGGCTTCCGCCCTGGCCCATATGCAGCTTCACTGTGTGCAGCAATGGTCCCCCCGCCCCTCGTGGCACAGGGCGCGGACACGTTAGCCTGACTGGGACAAGGACCACGGTGGCTCTCCCAAGAAACCTGCGCAAGCGCATTGCCCACATTCTGGATGAGACTTTCGAAGAGATTACCGTGGCCGATTACCGTGATGTGATAGACCACATCAATGCGCTATTCCACATCTAGGCATGCATGCAGCCCTAACCCTCCTCTCCCGAAAATCTTCCTTCTCAAAAAATAAAGCCGCTTATTGGGAACACGCTCTTCAGTTTGTTCTCCACCAAGTACCGGCCGCTGCGACTGGCTACCTTCCTCCTGGCTCGAGAGGAGCCCCTGGCTGCATGCCTCCAGGGATTCCGGGGTGTCTCCCACCGCCCCAGCACCCTCACTCCCGCTTTCCTCCCCGTCGTCCTCCTCCATCTCCTCCTCCCCCCGCTCTGAAGTGTCCATGGTGGTGCTCGGCATGGAGGTGGGGTCACCCCCAAGTATCGCATCCAGCTCTTTATAGAATCTGCAGGTCGTGGGGGGAGCACCCGAGCGGCTGTTTGCCTCGCGGGCTTTGCGGTAGGCATTCCGCAGCTCCTTGACCTTAATCCTGCACTGCAGTGCGTCCTGGTCATGGCCCTTTCCATCATGGCCCTTGATATCTGCCCATAGGTATCGTAATTTCTACGGCTGGAGCGCAGCTGGGACTGGACAGCTTCCTCCCCCCAAACACTGCTGGAGGTCCAGCAACTCGCCATTGCTCCATGCTGGGGCTCGCCTGGCGGGTGGAGGCATGGTCACCTGGAAAGATTCGCTGATAGCACTCCACACCTGGCTGGCCGAGCAAACAGGAAGGGGATTTTTCAAATTTCCGGGGAATATAAAGGGTGGGTCTGACGGTTGGTCACCTGAGGCCAGGGCAGTAGAGTTCGAACTGATGACCAGAGTGGCTAGAACAGGCATTGTGGGATACTGCCGAATACTTCTGGAGGCCAATCAGTGCACATTGGGCGGCTACACTGGCGCCGCAGCACAGCAGCAGCAGCGCAATAGTCTTTATTCCTCTCGGCGAGGGGGAGTACAAGCAGCGCTGTATCCGCGGAGATACAGCGCTTTACGTGCCTTGCCAGTGTGGACGGGTAGTGAGATACAGCGCTGTGGGCAGCTTTATTGCGCTGTAACTTGCCAGTGTAGCCAAGCCCTCAGTTCTATTGTGAATACGTGCAAAGGAGTGGAGTAAGAAAGTCTGCTATTCATTTATTAAAGTGGAATTATATTCTATACATGTACACACAGAGAGCCAGAGATCTGTGATTTAGTTGTGCTCTAAAAATGCTTCAAAGTTGGTCAGTTGAGTAAATAGAACAACTGAATACAGTAACTAGTTTTTAGCCAGGAGGAGTGCTTTAACACAAGGAAAAAAACACCACATTTGCTAAGTATTGAAATCCATGGTACATTAAAGAGAAGCTCTCCACAGCAGATACATAGGAAGAAAGCAAGTGTTTTTGCTTTGCTGCTGGGGTATTGTTGCATTTTGCTGCCTATATTAAAAGATGCACTTTTGACTCTCAGAGGTCCCTGCTGTAACATGAGACCAGATATAATGTGACACAGGGAAAATACTATATGTCAGTTCATTTCACCAACTTCAATCAAGACGTTAAATCAATTAACATTTTTCCCATATAGCAGAGTTGCTTCTGTGATGGGTTGGATCACGGAAACCCCTTTGGGACTGCCACCTAGACTGCCGCTGAGCCTGTTTTCCCTGCCAGCTTGGGACTTCAGTACCTTGCCTTGTTTGAGCCAGACACACTTGCCTGCTGCAAACACAGATCCAAGTCTGAACCATGTCCCCCATAAGTTGCAGGCTTAACTGAAAACAGCTTAAGAAGTGCTCCTGTCTCCAGCACTCAGATACCCAGCTCCCAATGGGGTCCAAACCCCAAATAAACCTGTTCATAAACTCATAAATTGTTTGCCCTCTATAACACTGATAGATATGCACAGCTGTTTGCCCCCCTCAGGTATTAATATATACTCTGGGTTAATTAATAAGTAAAAAGTGATTTTTATTAAACACAAAAAGTAGGATTTAAGTGGTTCCAAGTAATAGACAGAACAAAGTAAATTACCAAGCCAAATAAAATAAAACACGCAAGTCTAAGCCTAATGCAGTAGGAAACTAAATGCAGCCAAATCTCACCCTCAGAGATGTTCCAATAAGCTTCTTTGACAGACTAGCCTCTTTCTAGTCTGGGCCCAATCCTTTC
Organism: Platysternon megacephalum; assembly: GCA_003942145.1. Lineage (NCBI taxonomy): Eukaryota > Metazoa > Chordata > Testudines > Platysternidae > Platysternon > Platysternon megacephalum. Next base: position 1,067,592 of record QXTE01000166.1, read on the forward strand.
CCCTGGTATAGTCCTTGTTCCAGCTCAGGTGGTAGCTAGGGGGTTTCTCATGACTGCAGCCCCCTTTGTTCTGTTCCACCCCCTTATATAGGTTTTGCACAAGGCAGGAATCCTTTGTCCCTCTCTGGGTTCCCACCCCTCCTTCTAAATGGAAAAGCACCAGGTTAAAGATGGATTCCAGTTCAGATCACATATCACCATGGGTGCCAGGTTTGGTGGTGCCCAGAACGGGTCCAAGCAGAGCTGTCCCGTCCATAGGATGGACCGGGACAACTGCCCCGGGCCCTGTGCTTTGGGGGGCCCCATGCTTCAGGGGGACACAGGGTCTAGGGCAGCCTGGCGCTGGCAGCAGCGAGTGACCTGGCCCCAGACCGCCCTGCTCCACTGGCTTCTGGCATCACTCGGGGGAGGAGGCAGAATCTGGAAAGAGGTAGGGTGGGGTTTGGGGGAAGGGGTGGAATGGGGGCAGGATGGAGGCAGAGCAGGGGCAGGAAGAGGCGGGGTGGAGCGGAGCGGGGTGGGGCTGGGTTGCTCACTGCTGCTGGCGCCAGGCCCCCCGCTAACCCCCCAGGCTGCCCTGGACCCTGTGTCACCCTGAAGCATAGGGCCCCCCAAAGCACGCAGTCTGGGGCAGTTTCCCCAGTCCACCCTATGGACAGAACGGCTCAAAAATATAAGTCCAAACATTGGTGGAGCCGGGCCCACGTTCCTGAATATTGGTGGAGCACGGGTACCACGGGCCCATATAACTCACCGCCTATGCATGTCACTGTAAGACTTCAAGTATCAGAGGGGTAGCCGTGTTAGTCTGGATCTGTAAAAAGCAACAGAGAGTCCTGTGGCACCTTTAAGACTTCATTACCCACTTGCCAGCACACACATATACAGGAAGACTTACAAGTAAACACAGTCATCTGCAGACAATGGTCCTGGTTAATGGGAGCCACCAAGATTCCAAGCCACCATTAATGGCCCACACTTTGCATAATTACAATAGGCCCTCGGAGTTATATTTCATATTTCTAGTTTCTGATACAAGAGCGGTACATTTATACAAATTGGATGACCACACTCAGTAGATTATAAGCTTTGTAATGATACCTTACAAGAGACCTTTTGCATGAAGCATATTCCAGTTACATTATATTCACACTCATTAGCATATTTTTATAAAATCATATGGAGTGCAATGTCACAGCTCCTTTCTCCAGTGCTATGATATTTAAAGAGATCACAAAAAATGCTCTTTGTGACACTGCACCTCATATTCTTCAGTGATATTATTATGATATGGTGATAGAATAATTATTTTATGCAAGATAAGTCATGTGAGGTGTCATTGGAAAAGTTATGATTTGCTGAACATGATTATCCTATTGGTATGCATGTATTGTTTCTGCATCTGAAGTTATAAATACTGACTATGTATCTGTATTTCAAACGTAGTTATAACTGGGTAACGCCCACTGGACAAGATGCTTTCAGTCTAGATAGCTAGTTGGGAAGGGCCTATTTAGGGCAATGAGCCATTAGGGAGAACACTAGGCCTTAGGAGAAGCTTATCTCCCACCTGTGAGCCTTCCTGAGAACACTCCAGACAGCCTGTAAGTAATGGCTGCTATGATTCTACAAGGACATGTGACCAGGCCGTATGATGCTGGACTCCATTTTGGGATGTCAGTATTTTTCCACAGACTGGTCTGGGAACCAAGCTTTGGAACAAATGGTTCTTGCCCTATGCAAAAACTATATAAGGCAGGGAGTGACAGCAACTGTTTGTCCTTCACTGCCCCACAAGAAAATACATGAGGAACAGAGCCTGAAGTGGGGAAAGTGCTGGACCAAGGCTCAAGGGATTTCTAGCCTGTGAAAGAAACACCTGGGGATTCCAAGCTGTACAGCAAGTTCAGCTTGTCCCTTAAGAATCTGCAGCCTGCTTGTATCATCTCTTAGGGTGAGAATCTGCTAAGTCATATCCAGTCTATTAAGTATATTAAGCTTAGATTGTGTTTATTTGCTAGGTAATGTGCTTTGATCTGTTGGCTATCACTTAAAATCTATATTTTGTAGTTAAAGCAAAAACAAGTGTATTATCTAAATCAGTGAGTTGGAGTGAAGTGAATGGGGAAGTATAGCTCCAGGGGCAAAGGCTGTTGCATATTCCTCTCCACATTGAGAGAGGGGGGCAAAGTTTATGAGCTTATGCTGTACAGTTCCCTGTGTAGCGCGAGACGGGATCATTTTGGGTTTATACTTCAGAGGGGTGCGTGCCTGGGGAACTGGGAGTTACCTTGGCTGTAGCCTTTCTATGCAGGGGCTGGTCAGAGAGCCTGCAAGTAACTGCAGCTGGGTTTGTCCTTCCCTGTATGAATGCTGGGGAAAGTGCAGGCTGGGGGGCTTTGCAGCTTGTCACAGAAGTACAGTGTGAGAGGGAGCCGAAACTGGTAGGTCAGGGGCCTCACTGGTACCTCAGTTCTACGTGGTGCCCTGGGGTGAACTCGTCACACTCCTCATCGAAAGTTTAAGATTTTATTCAGCCTAAGATTACAATGACAAAATATTAAAAACACTTCAGGTCCACAACAGAGTACTACAGCCCTTTCTAAACATGACTCAGTCAATAATGCAGACACATGCTCTCCTATACTGCCTATTTTTAGAGCACTAACTTTGAACCTCAAATTACAGGGAAAATATTTCCTACCAAAAAAAAAAAATCAATGTATTCAAGAGCCAGTATCTACTCTTCACTCTTGCTAATTGTGTGCGTTCATGCTAAGAATCCACTTCTTGGTTTTTACCAACAAAGAGGACAAACCAAACACAGGTTTTACTCCACTCTGCTTCAGAGACCTTTTCTCTCGCCACTCTCCTTTGTACTTTTGTTCATTTACTACTGGCTTCCTGTTTCTCTCTACTCAATTGGGCCACTGCTGGTGTGGGAGACTTCTCCTAGCTCTTAGAACAGCCTTCCTTTATCCTTTTGCCTGGTTGAGTCTCCATTTAATCTATTCCTCCCTGCCTCCATCCTGCTTATACCTCTTCATTTCTTTTTCCCTCTGCTATTTTTATAATTATATTATAGAACTCAGTGAAGGGGGCCTGGGTCTGCCATCCTAAATTTCTAGGATTCTATAGCACCAATGACATTGGGTACCTCAAGGAATGACCCAGTTGTATTAAAGTTACCATACAAAATAAAAATTGTATTATGCTCTTTCTATGCCAGTTGGTAAAGTAGTGATCCAAATTAATGTACTGCTGTGAAATGCAATATAACATGATGCCTATTAATGTGAGAGCTACAGTTTAAAGTGCACATATTTTCATGCTTTCAAGCATGATACGATAGTGAAAGGATATACTAAAAATGTTCTGGAACAGTCAAAATTAATTAACCATGTTTCAATCAAGAGGCCAAATATTGCAGGAAAAACTCCTATTGATGTCAAACCATTGATCTCATTATAAGTGTCATATCCTTAAATAGAAAGTTGGCTCTGGGTGACTTAGGTTCAGGGACCAGACCTAGAGATACTTCAGGCATTTCCCACAGGAAGATTGATTACTGGCACATGTGCAAGTGAACTATAGGAAAGAAGCATATTTTTGACACCTACAGCCTTTGGCCAAAGTTTTCCACCTGGGATTCATTTTTAGGTGCATAAATAAAAATGGCCAGATGCTTAGAGGTGCTGAGCACCCACAAATCCCACTGAAGTCAGTGAGAGCTGCATGTGCTCTGCTCCTTTGTATATTTGTGACGTTCCCCTCTGGTGTTATCTGGACTGGTGATCTGCTAGTCACCTCAATCCTTGACTCTGGGAGCCAGCCTTACCCTGCTCGGGGCTGTTCACGCACAGCCTCTGGCATGTAATTGTGCAACCGAATGACACTAGCCAATATCTCCAGTCCCAGACACAACCCTAGGAACCTCTGTCTTGCAGTGTCCAGTTATGCCCGCTGGATGCTGCAAGCTTATATGAGTTTATCAATTTAACAAAGAAATAGATACGTACCAGGCTTATTATCCAAAGGAGAGCCTCTGACACACTTCAAACCAAACGCACTGCTTCAGGTAGAATAAACAAACAAATTTATTAACTATAAAGATAGATTTTAAGTGATTATAAGTCAAAGCAGAACAAGTCAGATTTGGTCAAAGAAATAAAACCCAAACGCATTTTAAGCTGATTTTAATACTTTCAATGCCCTTACAAACTTAGATGCTTCTCACCACAGGCTGATTGGTTGCTCTTCAGCCAGGCTCTCCTCTTTGATCAGCGCTTCAGTCGCTTGGTGGTGGTGTCTGTAGATGTAGGTGGAAGAGAGAGAGAGAGCATGGCAAATGTCTCTCCCTTTTATCATGTCCATTCTTCCCTCTTAGCTTTGCCCACCCCCCTTCAGAGTCAGGTGAGCATTACCTCATCGCAGTTCCAAACTGACCAAAGGAAGGGGGAGTGACTCCCTGGAGAGTCTAACAGATTCTTTTGTTGCTGTCTAGGCCAGTGTCCTTTGTTCTTGTGAGGCTGGGCTGGGTTTGTCCCATCCACGCCCTGATGAAGTGTGAATTGCCTCTCTGCTTCAGGAGAGTCTTTGTCTGAGCTTGCTTTAAGCCATGAGGATATATTTTCAGCCTCATAACTATATACGTAAAATTATAACCTGTAACATCACTATGACATTACTATAACAACAATGCTCAGTGCATCATGAGCCTTCCGAAGACACCCAACATGCCAAACTTTGCATTGGATATCACACAATCATTTTATAAGGATGAACATGGGGGTGTATGGTGTTCCCCCGAGGTACAGAATGTCTCAATATTAGGTTACTATTTACATAACTAGTTATGAATCTAGGAGAGTAACTTTAGGCATCCAGGTTGGAGAAATTTGGCTTTTATTTATCTGAAGAATGCGGGCATCATTTTTATATGATTTTTAGAAGAAATTAGCCCCTTTTAGAATATATTTCTTCTGGGAATAATGCTAAAGCTTGGAAAAAGCTTGTGGATCATCCAGCATCGTGTTTTCTGCAAGGTCATTTGCTCAGAGGAATAATGGAATATCTGCATAGCTGTTTTCCAGGCACAAGGTTTCACAAGTCACTTTTGATTGACTATTCATTTTATTGAATAAATAAAATCAGCGTAAAGGACATGAAACTGTAGCATGACTCAAGACCAAAAAACCACAAAACTGTTGACTCTTAAAACATCTCATTACTTTTATATAGCATTACTGGAAAATACATTTAAACACTGATCTGAGTGTGACATGTCTGGATTTTATTCTATGTTCCCGACAGTGAAATTGTAAAGAATAGTCACCCTTGCTGTTATCAAATGGGCTCACGGCAGCCATGACTTAACTCCAATGAGGTCACAAGACAGATGACTTTAATAAGTGATAGAACATGGAATACTGGCAAATCATCATAATTGTTACGATAGACGGATCAGGCAAGAAGGATCAGGCAAGAAGGATGATAGATAACTCCAGGTAACCCAATTCTGACCCTCAGCTCCAATTCCAGACTTCTGACTCAGGCTCTGACCGTGACTTTGACTCTGGGCTCCGATTTCCAGCTATCAACTCCTGCTCGGACCACGTAAGCATGATTGCCCATCTTGTGGGCTGACAGTTTGAGCCCACAACACAGAACAATAAGAACTAGAGCTGATTAGGTGAGCATGGATTCCTTAAAAACCACTCTTTCTCCAATGGAGATATAGGGAGTCCTACAGACAGGGCTAGATTAAAAATGAATATAAAATCATTTATTATCTGTAATGGGCAAAAATTGCCACATGCTCCAACAGCATCTGAATGTCAGCAGCATACCAAGAATACCCACATGAAATGATTTCCAAACTACATAATGTCTTATAGAAAAGGCATCTTTTCAATAACTGATCAAGAAACTGGAGAAACATTGATATATTGCCAAACTGTGCAAAACAGCTGGTTCATACAGTCCTCAAATCTTAAATGATGAACGAATTCATGATAATTAGTAAGAGGGATGAAAGATGCAGGAGCTCAAATGAGAATGCTCAAAAAACTAACAGTAACTCTACTAAGAGCTATAGACATATGGAAAGTTAGTGAACAAATTCACATCCAAATGCAGAGAATAAGTGGAGTAGATACAGAAATAATTCACCAAGTAGCACAGATAAAGCATGACAATGCAAGGATAGATACATGAAATTGTGCAAAAGCATATGCACAAATAAAAAAACAGAAAACAAACAAATGCAAAAGACAGGTGGGTGTGTGGGTATTGTAGAGACAAATAAGATAATGGAAAATGCTCCACATATGGGTGTCAGATGCAATAATTGTGGCAAGATAAATCCTTATGCCACAGCTTACAGACAGTAAAAGCAAAAAGGGGGGGAAACACCATATTGAGGAAGCAAGCAGTCACTCAGAGGATGAGAGTTTGAATGTGACATTAATACACTGTAAAAGAGCAAAAATACGTGTCTTGTAAAGTTTATAATAGCACCAGAGGCAAAGACAAGGCAGCAGCACACAAACAGGAAACTGAATGCCAAATAGACCGGGGGGGGCATCAGTGAATGTGCTAGGCTACAAAGATTTAGGGTATGTCTACACTGGCAGAGTTACAGCGTTGGCAGTTACAGCACCGATCAGAGAGCACTGAAGGGAAACCACTGTTGTGTGTTCACACTGTCAGCTGCCTGCGCAATTGTGTGTTCATACTTGTGGCACTTGCGGCGGTATTCGGAGCGGTGCACTCGGGGCAGCTATCCCACAGAGCATCTCTTCCTCTTCTGCCGCTAAGAGTTGTGGGAAGGCGGAGGGTGTCATGGGGCATCCTGGGTCCTGTCCCAATGCCCCATGATGCATTGCTTCGCATCCCAGCAATCCCTGTGCTTCCACCCACATTTGGTGCCATCTTTCAATGGTTTGTGTACTGCGAGCTCTGCCTCTTCGGTCTGTAGGAATGGATCCTGCACTATTGACGAGTATGCTGCTCACTCTAAGATGTCACGAGTGGCAGTGGAGTTATTCCTTAAACTACAAAGGCAAGAGGAGTGCAACATTGATCTTGCCACACGTAGTTGCTATGACACGAGATTGCTTGTGGCATTCATGGAGGTGGTGACCACAGTTGAACGCTGCTTTTGGGCTTGGGAAACAAGCACTGAGTGGTGGGATCACATTGTGATGCATGTCTGGGATGACGAGCAATGGCTGCAGAACTTTCGGATGAGGAAAGCCACATTCATGGGATTGTGTGATGAGCTCGCCCCAGCCTTGCGGCACAAGGACACGAGAAAGAGAGCTGCCCTGCCGTTGGAGAAGCGTGTGGCAATTGCACTGTGGAAGCTGGCAACTCCAGACTGCTACCGATTGGTTGCTAAGCAGTTTGGAGTGGGAAAGTCGACTGTTGAACTCATGTTGATGGAAGTGTGCAGGGCCATTAATCGCATCCTGCTCCGAAAGACCATGACTCTGGGCAACGTGCATGACATTGTGGATGGCTTTGCACAAATGGGCTTCCGTAACTGCAGAGGGGTGATAGATGGCATGCATATTCCACTTCTGGCACTAGACTGCCTAGCCACTGTGTACATTAATTGGAAGGGGTATTTCTCTATGGTTCTCCAGGAGCTTGTGGATCACCATAGTCCAGAAATGTGCAGGACACACACATCTTTCGGAACACTGGCCTGTTCAGGAAGCTGCAAGCAGGGACTTTCTTCCTGGACCAGAAGATCATCGTAGGGGAAGTTGAAATGCCCATTGTGATCCCGGGAGACCCTGCCTCCCCCTTAATGCTGTGGCTTATGAAGCCATACAAGAGGCAACTTGACAGCAGCAAGGAGCGGTTCAACAACAGGTTGAGCAAGTGCAGAATGACTGTTGAGTGTGTTTTTGGCCGTTTAAAAGCCCACTGGCACTGCCTATATGGGGGGCTGGACCTGGCCGATGATAATATTCCTATTATAGCCGTGTGCTGTACGTGCCATAATATTTGTGAAGGGAAGGGTGAAAGCTTGACTGGACTGCTGCGGCTCAGCACCTGGAGGCTGAATTTGAACAGCCAGAGACCAGGGCTATTATAGGGATGCAGTGTGGGGCCATAAGGATCAGGGAATGCCGCGAGGCAGCAATTTGAAGCTGAAAGCCACTAATATATGTTGCTATGCTCAGGAGTGAAGTGCTTGTAATGCTAGGAGGTGATTGGTGCAGACGATGCACTATGAAGGTTTAAGAAAATTGCCTGTTGCTTTTCAGGGCTCTGTTTGCTTATAATTAATAGAATAAAGATTGTTTTCAAACCAACACAATTATTTTATTAAAAAACAACAACTGGAGGAGAGAGAGAGACAACCCTCCTCCCCCGCCATCAGCACTATAGTGGCTGGGGGAAGGGAGGGTCCCAGGCAGAGGTGGAGTCCCGGGACGGTTAAAGATTTGTGTATGTCCAGGTATCATATCCAACCTTCTCCTTTGGAGTACAGTGCAGCGGGTACTGTACTTCAGCCGGGCTAAACTGCAGAGGGACGGGTGTTGAGGGCAGTGGGTATTGGGGGTCTACAGTGCAGGACTGTGACGGGGGAGGAGTGGAATGCCGCAGATACAGACTGGAGCCAGGAGGTTGGTAAGTGTGTTGGCGGTTTCTGGGGGGTGCATGGGAAAGAGTTTTGTGACAGTGGCTGCAGGGGAGGGTGGTGCGGAGCTGCTCAGTTTGCAGTGCTAGTAGCACCTGGAGTGTGTCCGCTTGGCACTCCATAACATTTAATAACGGTTCCATGGCTTCGTTCTGGCACGCCACGTTCTCCTTTCGGTCCCTCTTCTCGCTGTCCCACCTCAATTCCTGTTTTTTGGCCATGGAATGCATCATGACCTCATGCACGAAGTCCTCCTTAGTTCTTCATGGCCGCTTTCTAATTCTGCACAGCCATTCAGAATTAGGAGGCTGGGCTCCCGAGGTCATATCTGTGAAGCCAAAATGCAACATTTTACAGAAGCAGTATTGTTTGCAACACACAGACCACTGATTCAGTGATTTAAAACACAGCCACTATTCACACACCTGTCACGAACTGGCTGACCCCAGGCAAGCACACATGAGCCACACGACCCCCAAAATGGTGAGTAGGGGCAGGGGAAATCAGTGTTCCAGGAACCTACTGTATACTGGGCATGTGGCTCTTGGGGAGAGCCAGTACTGTAGGGGGGGCCTTATAATCATTCCTGTTCCCACATTTTCCACAGGTTGTGTTTGTTATGGAAGATATCTCACTGCTGAGGGTGAGCAGGGAATCTAGGGAGGGTCTTCTTCATGACTGCAGCTTCTGCCCTGGCCCTTATGAGGCAATGTGTGCAGCAATGGTTCCCCCCCCCACACACACACCCCCACCCCAGTGATGGCAGAGTGGCATGGGAAAGTTACCCTTAATGGGGCAAGAAACAAAGCAGCTCTGCCAAAGAACCTGCGGCAGCGGATTGCCCAGTATCTCCACGAGAGTTTCCTGGAGAACTCGGAGGCAGATTCCCATGAAGTGAGGGAGTCAATCAACACTCTGTTCCGCCGCTGAAAGTAGGCATGTGGTGGTATGTGCATCAGACAGACACAAGCCTGCTTTCTGCAACCCTCCTGCCCCCAACATCTTGTTTCAGCAATTCCCCAAATCAAAGCCACTTACCAGGGGCCTCCTCTCCTGTTTGTGCTTTGCCAAGATCCAACTGCTGTGACTGGAAAGCCTCCTCCGGGGTAGAGAAGAGCTCCTGGCTGCATGCATCTCTGGCCTCCGAGTCGTCCTCTGCCTCTGGGTCCCTGTACACGGGTGTGCGTCCGGGGCTCAACCCTCCCAGGGGCGGAGGGGAGCCACACCGGCCCGCTGGTCTAACGTGGGCTCCGCCCTGTCGCTTTAAGGCTAGGCAACAGAGTCAGAGTATATTAGGGCTCAGGCCTCTTGGAGCAGGGCTGAGCAGTAAACTGAGGGGGATAACTGCATGGGGGGGCAGGGGGGACACAGGCCCACCCACTCCACTGTGTCCCGGCCCGGGGCCCTAGGCAGCGGTCGTTACCGCTGACGGTCAGTGGCGATCCTGACCTCAACACACTGACATGGGTATCGTCTGGTCAGCAGCCTGACTGAGGTCAGCTGCCCCCGGGCCACTTCCAATATCCCCCTCGGGTCCTACCTGGTCCACGGCGTCCGGTCCCGGGAAGTCCCACTGCATGGGTTCCTCACAACCCGGGCTGGGGGGTAGATCTGGTAGTTCCTCGGGGAAGTCCGGCCAATTCTGCTCTGGGGGTTCCTCGGGGTAACAGCAAGGTAGCAGGGAAGTTCCTGGTGGGTCCTCCTCGTAGGTGGCGCGGGGAAGCTCCGGCAGGTGTTCCCAGTAGCGAGCGAGGGGGATCTCCGGCCAGTCCGGGCCGCTGCCCTGGACTCCAGCGGTTTCCCCGTCAGGAGCTCCCTCAGGCAGGTCTGCTCCCCCCGGTGGCTGGGCCCCGACTGAGATAGAATGGCCGGCTTTTATTCTTCCGGGTCGCCGCCTGACCCTCTGAGGGGCAGGTTCACCGCTCTGTAGCCCCGCCCCTTCCGGCGTCTGGGGCTCAACCCTCCGAGGGGAGGAGGGGAGCCACACCGGCCCGCTACAGTCCCCCTCCCGCTCCACATACATTTCTTCCTCCTGGCTCGGTCCATTCTTGACTGGCACACGAGCCACCGAAGTATCCACAGTGGCCTTCGCAGTGGAGGTGGGGTTGCCATTGAATATCGCATCCAGCTCTTTGTAGACCCGGCAGCTCATGGGCGCAGCACCGGAGCAGCGGTTTGCCTCCCGCGCCTTGTGAGAGGCGTTCCACAATTCCTTTACTTTGCCCCTGCACTGCAGCGTGTCCCAGTCATGGCCCCTTTCTGTCATGCATTGTGAAATCTGTCCGTAGGTAACATAATTCCTATGGCTGGAGCGCAGCTGGGACTGGACAGCCTCCTCTCCCCAAATGCTGATGAGGTCCAGCAGCTCAGCATTGCTCCAAGCGAGGGATCACCTGGTGCATGGAGCAGGCATGGCCACCTGGAAAGATGCGCTGAGACCACTGCACGCATCACCGAGCAAACTGGAAGGGGACTTTCAAAATTCCCAAGGAATTTATGGGGTGAGGCTGATGGTTGGTCATCTGAGGGCAGAGCAGTAGAGTTCAAACTGATGACCAGAGAGGCAAGAGCAGGCATTGTGGGACACCTCCCCGAGGCCAGTCGCAGCGCTGTAATCCACCAGCGTGTCTACACTGGCACCGCGGCGCTGTACCACCAGTGCAGAAAGCTGTACTCCTCTCGTCGGGGTGGGTTTTTTTACAGCGCTGCAACTACACAGTTTCTGCGCACTAAGTGGCTTGGCAGTGTGTACACCTCGGGATTTAGAGTGCAGAAAGCTGCTTTACTGCGCAGAAACTTGCCAGTGTAGACAAGGCCTTACCCAGTACTATGCAAGAAAAGAAAGTGAAATTCCAACCAAGGTCAAATATGGCACACTCATAATACCACTATAAGCAACACAAGTTATATGCAGAATTCCAAGGGAAAGTACACAGGCTGAAATTTCAGGTAGTATAGATCACACAGGAACCTTTGCATTTAGCTAAAATTAGTCAATTCAGTCTAGTGACACTAAACCTGGGACAAATGACTCCTAATAGGCACACAAGCAAAACAAAATATACACTGTGGTACCCCCTTGCTAACGGATTACCAAGATGAATTTTTAAGATCTGGGATGTCTTCCAGGCATGTTACACCTAGAAACAAATAAACAATTCAACTAGTACAGCACCTACCTTACAGAGTATCCTTTGCATTAAAAGGGGATACAATCAGAGCAATAAAGTAAATGGAAAAAGAAAGCATCATTGCTAAAGTTAGACCTCACAAGTTGGATAGGAAGCATTATAGCCTGTGAGAAGCCACACAAACTGTACAATTGTATAGACCCAAGCAATTTAAACAAAGCACAAAAAAGAGTGCACTACCAAATTCCTACAATTGAAATGCTAGCTGATTCTGGCTAAGAGAGATGAAAACATTATCTTGATACCAAAGATGGATGTTGGCAAGTGCTACTGGAAAAGTGAAACAGCTACCTCACCACAGCCCAGGCACCAGCAGGTAAATACAGTTGGTTGAGAATGCTGTTTGGGATCAAACCTGTAGCAGAAGACTATCAGTGCTGCCAACACAACATACTAACCGGACTCGCAGGGATCAGCATCACATCCATACATCAGAATGTCAAGGCAGCATGGCAGAAGCTGTGGCAGATCACGACTACAGCCTCATCTGTCTGCTAGAAACCACCAAGAAAGCTAATCAGAAATTGAATAAAAGCAAGATGGAACTGTAATTGACTGCAGTACTATCCACGGGGACACTTGTTGACCTCCAAAGCGCTACAATATGACCCTGAAAAGGTAAAAGCAATACAGCAGCTGCGCACACCTAAAGATATTAAATCAGTTTAGGGACTATTCGATTCGTAAATTATCTGACAAAATTTCTGCAAAGCGGTGACAAGCAGGTTCCAGCAGAGAACAGGGGGTTTGAACCCCAAAGAATAAACAGCTCAATCAACTGGTTGTATGCAATGTGCTATAAATTATGTCAAGTAAGGTCTTTTATGAAAGTCTGTAATGTTCTGAACATGACAGTCATTATTAGATACATGTACAGACTATAGTTATGAATTTGTATATAACTGTGCTCCTAATTTCTGCTGCAACAGCGCAGCTCTACGTCACAGTCAGGCAGGCAGGGTCTGCCTCTCCAAACAGACAAAACTAGCTTCAAGTACTTAGCATTGTATAACCTAAGAAAAGACTGGTAATGGGCCATAAAAGTTAATGGGAAAACATTGACACAACTGAAAAGAAAACCCCAGTCTTGGAAAACTATAAAAGGAGGGAGTTTTCCCCACTTTGAATATCTATAGTGACTGAAAGGAAAAAAATCCCTTAAAACCTTTGGGCTTGTCTACACTGTGACATTGTCAACAAAACTTTTGTCTTTCACAGGTGTCACGGAGTGTGGGGGAGTCAGGGCCCTGCACCCCCACTTCCTGCGATTCACCATGACTCTCAGCCAGCCTGTAAAGTGGAAGGTTTATTGGACGACAGGAACACAGTCCCAAACAGAGCTTGTAGGTACAACCAGGACCCCTCAGTCAAGTCATTCTGGGGGCTAGGGAGCTTAGACCCCAGTCCTGGGGCTCCCTCCGTTTCCCAGCCAGCTCCAAATGGAAACCCCCTCCAGCCGTCTCACATTCCCTCCCCTGGTTCCTCCTCCAGCCTTTGTCCAGTTTCCTGGGCTGAAGGTGTCACCTGGTCCCAACCACCCTCCTGTGCTCTCATGTTACATGCTCAGGTATCTTCCCTCAAGGAAAGTCTCCCACCCCACACACAGTCCCAGTAAAACTCCCCTGCAACATTCCCAGGTCAATACTTCCCCCTCCCTGCTGCGTCACAACAGGTACTTTAAAAAGCCCCCCCCCCCCCTTTCCCCCTCCTCAGCGAAAGACAAAATTTTGCCGACGCAAGTGGCAGTGCGGATGTGGTTTTGTTGCTCCTGCCAACAAAGCTAACGCCGCTCACGGGGGTGGAAGTATTTTGTCAGCAAAAGTGCCGACAGAATACCGACAGAGCGTTTACACACACTAGCTTTTAGCGACAAGGCTTCTCGCTAAAAGCTGCGTAGTGTAGACAAGCCCTTTGAGAGAAGGGGTTTGAAGTGAAATCTATCCAGAAACAGAGGGACAGCGGCTAGGCTAGGAAGCTATCTGTGAAATGCTGGATCCCCTGCTACAGTTAGGGGGTATGCTGGGAAATGGTTCAAAAGCAATAGGTAAATAGATAAAAATCCCTTTTTTAATACAAAAGAAAGTGTAAAGTCTGAGGCTGTGTCTTTGTTTATTTTCTGTCACTTGTATAGGCTTGCTCTCTCACGATTTCATCTTTGAATCTGATTTTTCTATCAAATAAAAACTTTATTTTTATCCCAATCACGTCTCTGGTGTGCAAACGGTGTGGAGTGTATGCGCCAAAGCAAACCAGTCTGGGAGGTTGGTTCCAGGCCTCAGAGGTGACAAACCAGAGTGGAAAAGTCTGAGTGTCTGGTAGTTAAGAACTCGATGTGGATGGATTTGGGTGACTCAGGACTGGAAGGGCTGTTGGAGTCACACCTGCAAGGAGTAACTAGGCTGTTAGAAGCCTGGATGAGACCTTTATGCTTGTAGGCAGGCTACTGTTGTCATGGCTCTGAGCCGTAGCAGCATAGTTATAAGGCAGGCAGTGAGAGAACCCCTTCGTGGTCTGGGTGATCCCCAAAAAGTCACACAAGCCTCTCAGATGTGTGCAAAGCCCCGAGGCGACTACTGGACGAAGATGCGGTATGGACATGGGTACCTCACCGTGGTGCAGCCATTGCACATAACAAGGAGCTGGTGACCAAATATCCCATTTTGAAATACTATGATGCGAATGAAGAGACAGCCATCCAATGTGATTCCAGTAAGATGGGGTTTGGAACATCACTACTACAAGAGGGATAGCTGGTAGCTTTCACACATAAGTCACTAGTATCACCAGTGGAACAAAGATACACCCAGATTGAAAAGGAATGTCTTGCAATAATGTTCACATGTGAAAGTTCAACTAGTATGTTCAAGGATGGGAAACTACATACAACATTAAGTGAGGAGTTACTGTATTGAAGTAGAGTGGGACTACGAACCACCAGGAGTGTATTTAAAAAAAAAACACAAAAAACTGCCAGCAGCCCCAAAATCTGGGAATGGGCTGGTCTCAGTGGCACCAGAACCGGAGGGGCCAGGGCCCTCCCACTTTTTGAAAGTGGACAGGCCTGACCAATCCACTTTTTGCCAGGGCGGACTCCACCCCCTTCTCCTCCTCTCCCCCACCAAGGCCCCACCCCCCAGCCAGACCAGTGTGGAGCCTGGCCAGGGAGCCCGGGCAGTTGTGGGAGCTGTGCGGACCCTCCACCTTCTATCCTTGCCAGAGACAAGAGCAGGGTGTGATCAGGAAGACTCTTATTAGGAACGGATTGAGAGTTGAAAATGATTGGGGACTCTATTATCAGGAGGGCTGGCTTCAAAGAGAGCGAGAAGGGAACAACAGTGCATTGGGGAAGGAGGAGATGGTGGGAGTAAGAGAGGATTAGGGAGTCTCTTGAGAGGTGAAGGACCTCGAAGTGAGTAAGAGATTATGGAGAGGTTTGGGGAGTCTGTTATAGAGAGGAATATTCCCAGGGGATGCAGGAAGGGCCTAAATGAGGTTCAGTTTTTAATACTATGTGACGTTGTGCAGTCTATATGGTTTTGTAAAAACATGATAATAAGGGAATATAATGTAATTGGAATAGTTTTATAAAAACATGATAAGTGAGTATAATGTAACTGGAATATGCTTCATGCAAAAGGTCTCTTGTAAGGTATCATTACAAAGTTTATAATCTACTGAGTGATCATCCTATTTGTATAAATGTACCACTCTTGTATCTAAAACTAGAAATATAAAATATAACTCTGAGGGCCTATTGTAATTATGCAAAGTGTGGGCCATTAATGGTGGTTTGGAATCTTGATGACTCCCATTAACCAGAACCATTGTCTGCAGATGGCTGTATTTACCTGTGAGTCTTCCTGTATATGTGTGTGCTGGCAAGTGAGTAATGAAGCCTTGCAGTGACATGTGATCATGTCACCTGAACTGGAATCCATCTTTAACCTGGTGCTTTTCCAGTGAGGGGTGGGGGAACCCAGAGGGACAAAGGATTCCCGCCTTATGCAAAAGATATATAAAGGGGTGGAAGAGAACAGAGAGGGAGAGGAGCCATCATGAAGAATCCCCTAGCTATCACCTGAGCTGGAACAAGAGCTGTACCAGGGGAAAGAATTGTGCCCAGGCCTGGAAGGTGTCCAGTCTGAGAAAAAACTTACTGAAGCATCTCTGAGGGTGAGATTATCTGTATTCAGTTTGATTAGACATAGATTTGCGCATTTTATTTTATTTTGCTGGGTAACTTACTTTGTTCTGTCTGTTACTACTTGGAATCACTTAAATCCTACTTTCTGTATTTAATAAAATCACTTTTTACTTATTAATTAACTCAGAGTATGTATTAATACCTGGGGGAGCAAACAACTGTGCATATCTCTCTGTCAGTGTTATAGAGGGCGAACAATTTGAGTTTACCCTGTATAAGCTTTATTAAGGGTAAAACGGATGTATCTGGGTTTAGACCCCATTGGGAGTTGGGCCTCTGAGTGCTAAAGACAAGCACACTTCTGTGAGCTGTTTTCAGGTAAACCTGCAGCTTTGGGGCAGGTAATTCAGACCCTGGGTCTGTGTTGGAGCAGACGGGTGTGTCTGGCTTCAGCAAGACAGGGTGCTGAAGCCACTGAGCTGGCAGGGAAAACAGGAATAGAAGTAGTCTTTGCACATCGGGCGGCAGCTCCCAAGGGGGTTTCTGTGATCCAACCCGTCACATACTAATACTACAGCAAAGCCCACTTAAAGTCAAAACTAATTTACAACACATTTTTGACATTGGCCAGGAACTTCCAGTAAGTGATCTGACCCTCCTCAAATTGAAAGTTGTTTTACTTCTGGACATGGACATCCAGTTATTTCATGAACATTATTCATGTCCAGAGGAAGCATGCTAAAGAATGTTTGTTTTTTTCTTTGATAGCCAAGCACCATCTAGTGGATAAACCAAAAGAAATCTCTCTGGCTTCATGTTCCTACATACCTTTGTAAGCATCAATGAGTGAAACTCCAAAGGTTTAGAGTTTGGCTAAAGCCATGTCTAAACTAGCAAGTTTACAGCAGCACAGCTGTACAGTAACTCCTCACTTAAAGTCATCCCTCTTAACGTTGTTTCGTTGTTACGTTGCTGATCAATTAGGGAACATATGCATTTAAAGTTGTTCAATACTCCACTCTTACGTTGTTTGCCTGCCTGCTTTCTCCACAGCTGGCAGCCTCCCTACGCCCCCCACCCCCAGCACCTCCCACCCACCGCCAGACTCCGCAGATCAGCGCCTTTCCCTTCCTCCCCCGCCTCCTGCCCACGGCAATCAGCTAGTTTGCGGCGTTTTGGAGGCAGGAGGGAGGAGCGAGGACTCGGCGCGTAGGCTCTCCCTCCCTCCCCTGCCTCCCGAATGCAGCAATCCAGCTGATTGCCCCGGGCAGGAGGGAGGGGGGAGGAGCGAGGACTCGACACGCCTCCCTCCTCCCTCCCCTGCCTTCCAAACACGGCAATCAGCTGGCTTGCGGTGTTTAGAAGGGAGGGGAGGTAGGGGGGAGGAGCCAGGATGCAGCATGCAAAGTAAAGGGGGAGGAGGTGGGGGGGGGGAGAAGAGGCGGGTCAAGGGTGGGGGTTGGGGGAAGGAGTGGAGTGGGGGGGGGGGGCTGAGGGTTGGGCCCCCCACCCCTGGTGCTTGCGGAGTAGGGGAAGCTGCCCTGGAACCTAACCCCCCCTATTTACATTCATTCTTATGGGGAAATTGGATTCGCTTAACATCGTTTCACTTAAAGTTGCGTTTTTCAGGAACATAACTACAACGTTAAGCGAGGAGTTACTGTACAAATGCAGCTGCACCGCTGCAAGATTGCTCACGTAGCTACGCTATGCCACAGGAGACAGAGCTCCCATCGACATAATAAAACCACCTCCACAAGTGGTGGGAGCTATGTTGGCGGAAGAGCTTCTCCCACCAGCACTGACATAACACTGTCCACACTGGTGCTCCTGTCGGTGTAACTTATGTTGCTCGGGGTGTTTGTTCCCCCCCCACACAAAAGTGGTAGTGTAGACAAGCCCTAAGAAACCAGAAGTTTGAATGGGTAGCTGAAGCTTAATTAAACTGTTCAAAACACCCAACTCTGCAAAATCAAACTGGATATCTTGCAAGAACAAGATTTCTTGTGAGATTGCCAGCATTTCCACTCCTGGATGGAAATCTTGCAAGACAGCCTTCCACACAGTATTTTGTTACGGGGGGTTCCAGTCACAGTCAAACATTGTAAAAGAAAAGTTTGGGCAGGTGCAGGAATTGTCCCTTCCTGTGTGTACGTACAGTGCCCAGCACAATGTCATGGTTGTGGTCTCTAGGCACTGTTGTAATAATAAAAACTGATAACAAGTATATTTTATACCACAAGCCCCGTTCCCTCTAATTTTTTTCATCCATGTGCGGAATGAATTTTGTTATGTGCACCAACTACAACGTAAATGTCACACTCCACCCCAAAGTTTGGGTCACGTTAACTTCAGCTCTGAACTCAATAATAGAGGTGGGTGGGAAATGTTTTTCCCATCCCATGAGAATTTTTGAGATTTAAAAAAAAAAAAAATCTGTCACAAATTGGGACAAAATTTGAAATCTCAAAAATTCTCATGAATCAATAAAAATGAATGTTTTATAATATGCCTTGAATTTTATGTTTTAAAAAAAGAATGAACAGTTTAGCTACCAACCAAATAAAAAGAAAGAAAGAAAAGAAGAAAACCCAAGGCCAAATAGTAGAGAAGTAAACCAAATGACAGTAATTTTGTTTTCAATGTAATAAAGATTTTGCCTTGACTGGAACTCTTTGAATTATGTTCAGGCTAGTGATAGTAAGATCATTGAGCAAACATACCAATAGACATAAGTATTAGGGCAAAGATATAGCTCCTCCTAACTGGAATACTGATTCTTTTGTATCATAAAGCTTTTTAGTTATATTTGCTTTAAGAGCTTGGGGTACAGTAATTCTCTTGAAGGGAAAAAGTATACAAGATTTTCCCTATCTGCATGGGTTAATCACTGCTCTATAAAGAAATGGGTACTTATGAAGGTGGTAGTGAAATGCAGCTCTCTGCATGGGGCTTGTGCTGGTCCTCTGCATAGGGATGAATTTCAGGGCTTGCTACAGTATGTAGGATTTTTCATACATGATAGTAAGTACCAAGATTTAACAATAGTTCCTGATCCTGCCAAAGTGTTTTATTATTCATGTAAAACATGACAGCTTAACAAAGGTGCAGTAAAATGCAAGCACAGGAATCACTAATTGCTATTCATTCCAACTAATTGTTTAACCAGATCTTCCAAGTACTATATTTAAAAAGGATGAAGTTATGAGCAGGATAATTAGAAATGATGTTCTTTTACTGCACCGTAGTTGTTAGGTTATACATTAATCACGCAATTATATCATTAATTTGCCCATAATAGACCATCTGTTGTTTAAATAGTAAAACACAATAGAATGTGTGGTTGTGATTAACACCCACCTTAGGTGTGTAACAATGAGGTAGGAGGTGACACTGGTGGTATCAAAATATCTCCTGCTATTACTTAGGTTTAAAAGCTATTTTAACCCCTTCTCTGCTAATCCTCAATTCCAACATATGTACAATTTTATCTGCTGAACTTCTTTGGAACATCATGGCATACATACCTGGTATGACTAGCGCAAATTGAAGCACATTAAGATTCTCTTGGCATGGGGGATTCCCCAGCTGGTGAGATGACATACAGATGGCATAGTCAACTCAGTGCCACAACCAGAGTGTGTAATGGGCTGTAGTTGGAGCACACTGTGCTCTGGCAATGCTCAACGGGTGTACTGACCTTGTGCTTCCCCCACAAATACATAAGACATGCTCACTTAACACACACATATGTCAATGCTGAATATTTGCTAATGCTGCTGAAGTTGGGATTAGTTTTGCATTATACGGCTGTGAAGGAGATTTAATAGGATTTTGGAAGTGTGTTTTATCTGTTGGAATCAGAAGAAAATTCCTTGTGAAGGCTGTGGAATCTGTGACTAGCAGTGTAAACGTATTCGATGGACGTGAGGGTACATTTAAGGGTATCACATAACTTGGCATTTCCTTGCTTCTGTGGCTTGCACTTTGGGGGGATGTCACACTTAACCAACCTTAATCCCTTTCAAATGAACTATTTCCTAATGGAATTGTTGTGGGTGTTTTTGTTTATTGTTTTTTACAAGCGAAGAAGGATATGAAGGGGTAGATAACAAGGGTGGTGGTGGGGAAGGGATGCCCTCTCTCAATGTTGCCCATGGTGTGAGTGGACAGGAAGGGTTAAAGGAGGCACAGCATGGGGCAGACAGAAAGGTGGGGAGGGATGTAGTGTTGAGTTGAATTTGTGGAGTTCTTGGTCCTCCAGTTACCAAGAGTGAACCAGGATATGTTGTAGGAAGACCTTCGTAAAGTGAGGGGCTTCTGGGCAGGAGCTCACACTCTACTTCTCTGCTTAAGCCCATGGAGGTTGTAAACTTTGTTCACAGGTTTCAGAGTAATAGCCGTGTTAGTCTGTATCCGCAAAAAGAAACAGGAGTACTTGTGGCACCTTAGAGACTAACAAATTTATTGTAGCATAAGCTTTCGTGGGCTACAGCTCACTTCATCGGATGCATGCAGTGGAAAATACAGAAGGAAGAGATATATATACACACATGAAACAATGGATCTTACCATACACATTATAAGGAGAGTGATCAGTTGTCAGCAGGAGAGAAAAAAAA